>JAJPUD010008157.1:0-30000 GCA_023553655.1 Myrmecobius fasciatus | reverse complement strand
AGGAAGGAAGGAAGGAAGGAAGGAAGGAAGGAAGGAAGGAAGGAAGGCCAATCTACTATGTGCCAGCATAACATATGAGAAACAGGGGAATTGGAAATATGGGAGGAAAAGAGAGTAAATGACACCCATTTGACTGGAAGGATAGTGATACCCTGAATACCTTTCATTGAACCTCTTGAAGGGACCCTTTTCTTCCTGGACAACTTACCACCAAGTCAAAGCAAAATAGTCACAGCCTCAGAGTCCAGTTCTACCTGTCTAGTTCTTGTTCCATCTAGTGATAATTAGATAAAAGTTTAATCTCTGTGTCCTATCTCTTCCCCCTGGTTTTCCTAGATATTTAATTTTTGTTGTTGTTTTTGATAGGAACTAAAACCGTTCTATGTAGGACGGTCTCACCGCTTTGCTCACAGACAAGTAATTCCCTGGGGCAGAGGCTGTAGCTGGCTGACTCACTGGAAGAAGCCACGTTCCGGGCTCAGCTGTGGTTTCTCTGGCATTCTTCCTTTCATCTAATCAGTCATGAGACCAAAAAGGAAAAGGGCACAGCCACTTGGTTTCCTTCCAGGAATATGCTCTAGGCCTAATCCAGGACTCTTTCCACTGTACTGATGACTTTGAAAAGGTTAGTTTTAAAACATGAATGGAGCCCTACAGATGGCTCTGGCATGTCTTCAAGGGCATGGAAATTCCAGCCAGTTCATTAGTGATAATAAGAGCTGGCATGAAGAGTAACTTTGTGTGGTGGATGGGGAGTCAAGAAATCTGAGTTCAAATTTAGCTCTGCACTTTCTTGAAGTTGGGGCCTTAGCAAAACCCCTTACCTTCACTAGACTTCAATTTCTTTCTTTTTTTTCTTTTTTTGCTGAGGCAATTGGGGTTAAGTGACTTGCCCAGGGTCACACAGCTAGGAAGTGTTAAGTATCTGAGGCCAGATTTGAACTCAGGTCTTTCTGACTTCAGGGTTGGTGCTCTATCCACTGTGCCACCTAGCTGCCCCAATTTCTTTCTTTTTAAAGTAAAATTTCTTTTAAAAAAAATTTTGTATAATTTTATTTTTCTAAATACTTGCAAAAGATAACTCTCAATATTCACCCTTCCAAAACCTTGTGTTCCAAATTTTTCTTCCTTTCCTTCCCCCTCCCCACTCCCTAAGACAGCAAGCAATCTGATATAGGTTGAACATGTGCAATTCTTCCAAACATATTTCTATATTTGTCATGTTTCACAAGAAAAATAAGATCAAAAGGAAAAAAACAAGCAAACAAACAAAAAAGGTGAAAATACTATGAAAATATCAGTCTCTATATATGGTTCTTTCTCTGGATGCAGATGGCATTTTCCATCCCAAGTCTATTGGAATTGCTTTGCATCACTCCAATGTTGAAAAGAGCCAAGTCCCACTAACAATATTATATGATGATCAATTCTGATGGACATGGCTCTCTTCAACAATGAAATGTTTCAAACCAGTTCCAATTTTTCAGTAAAAAAGGCCATATACACTCAGAGAGAGGGATGTGAAATGTGGACCACAACATAACATTTTCATGCTCTCTATTGATGTTTGCTTGCATTGTGTTTTCTTTCTCTGATTTTTTTTCTTGTAGATATGATTTTTCTTGCACAACAATGATAAGTGTGGAAATAAGTATACATATATTTCATTTGTCAAGTATTTTAACATAATTAACATGTAGTAGATTTCCTGCCATCTAGGGAAGGGGTAGGGACTGGGGGGGGGGAGATTTGTAACAAAAAGCTTTGTAAGGGTTAATGTTGAAGAATTACCCATACATATGTTTTGCAAATAAAAAGTTTTAATAAAGAAAAAAAAAGAAAAGAGCCAAGTCCATCAAAGTTGATCATCTCATAATCTTGTTGTTACTGTGTACAGTGTTCTCTACAATTCTGTTCTATAAGAAACGATCAGCAGGATGATTTCAGAGAGGCCTGAAGAGACTTACATAAACTGATGCTAAGTGAAATGAGCAGAATCAAGAGATCATGTTAAATGGTAACAACAATATTATATGACAATTGATTCTGATGGACTTGACTCTTTCCAATAGTGAGGTGATTTCAGGTCAATTCCAATATCTTGTGATGAAGAGAGCCATTTGCACCCAGAGAGAGGGCTGTGGGAACCAAGTGTGAATCATAACATAGTATTTTCACTTATTTGTTGTTGTTTGCTTGCTTTTTGTTTTCTTTCTCATTTACTTTCCTTTTTATCGGAGTTTTCTTGTACAGCATAATAAATGTGGAAATATCTACAGAAGAATTGTACATGTTTAACATATATTGGATTACTTGCTGCTTAAAGGAGTAGGTGGAGGGGTAGGAAGGGAGAAAAAAATTGAAACACAAGGTTTTGCAACAGTGAATGTTGAAATCTACCTATGCATATATCTTGAAAATAAAAAGCTAAAAAAAGAACAATATTCCATCACATTCATATACCATAACTTATTCAGCTAGTCCCTAACTGAGGGGCATCCACTCAATTTCCAATTCCTCGACACTACAAAAAGGGCTGCCACAAACATTTTTACACATGTGGCCTTCAATTTCTTTATCTATAAAATGAGGAAGTTAGATTAGACAGTACAACAAATATTTATCATACACCCACAGAGCAATTGGTCAATCAATAAACATTTGTTAAGCAACTACTATGTACCAAGGATTGTACTAATCCCTGGAGATACAAAGAAAAGAAAAAATCCAACTCATACTTCAACTGGGAAAGATTAAATGCAAACATCTACGTATAAATAAATTATAGACAGGATAAATTGGAGATAATCAGGAGAGGGAAAGCCCTCGAATTAAGGGGGACAAGGAAGACACTGAACTAAGATCTGGCCTTTGACTTCATGGAGTTTGGAGAAGTGTAGAAGTGAAGACTTGCTATTTCATTTGTCATCAGAAGGGATATATATAGTTGGGTTTCTTCTCTGGAAGCTTCTTTGGCATATTGGGATAATTTCTATGGTCTTTTGCTGGTCCTGAGTAATATGACAGGAGTTAGAAAAACAAATTGAATCCTGGGGTGGAAGCTGGGGAGGAGGAGGGCACGTGCCACACTTTGTCAGCACTCATGTCTTTTTGAGAGAAATGGAAAACACCCACTCCTTTCTATTTGCTGTTTTGTACTCCAACTACACAATTTATTAATAAACAGCATGCAAACCCCCGGGCCTCTGCTTGGATCCCATTCTTCTGGTTCTGAGAAATGAAACCACACAATTATCACAGCACAAGAAATCAGCTTTGTAAATCAAGCAAGCAATTCAATAAGCATTTATTAAGCCCCTCCTTCTATGTGCAGGTACTGTTCTGAGCTTTGGGGGATTCAGAAACAAAACATGACCCAGCCTCTAATCCCAAAGAGTTTACATTCTACTGGGAGAGACAAGTAGATCCAGAATACATACAGCATAGTCTGTCCCAGAATAACAGTGTGAGTCCAAATGACCCATAGAGGATAAGATCTGAGTATTTTTATCCTTAGGTAAACAAAGGAAGGTGACTAGAATCTTAGAAATGCATCAAACTAGGGGGAAGGAGGGGACTTTGAATACACAGATCAGGAGTAGGATAAGTGCACAAGACCTGGTACAATTCTTCTGGGACAAAAATTGCATTTGTGAATTGATCAATCATTCTGTCTACTTTTTTCTACCTTTCCATCATTCCTCCTCCTCACCATGAAAGAGAGGGGATTTGTCCTCTCCGCCTGCATCATTTGTCTACCAAAATTCCACCTTGAAATCTGATCTTGCTTACTTTCAATCCAATATCTAAATTGAAATTGATATTCTGAATTTAAAAATGCTTATATGTAAGAGCGATATTTACATAGCATATGTAAGATTTTTCAGTGAAACACCAAGCATGGTGAAAGGTAATATATTAAAAAGATGTTAGGAAATGAGACCTGAATTAATGCTGTACCTAGTCAAGAAATCAATATTTATTAAATACCAATATAAATAAAATAAATTAGATTAATATTTAAATGTATATAGCATTGTACTGAGAGTATGCACTGGTTGGAGACATGGGGCGGGGGAGTCACAAAATTAAGACAATATCCTGGCCCTGATAGAATGTGTCCATGAAAACAAAAACCATTTTTAGCCTGAGGTCCAACAGAGGGAACTCTCAGATTATTGGGGTTCCAGGAGATGACTGAGTGCAGAACTCGAGGATTTCTAGCTCTAAGAGACTTTATAGTGATCTAGTCTAACCTCCTTACTAGAGAGATGAGAAGTCAAGACCAAAAGAGGATTTGCCTAGAATCACAAAGATAGCCTGGATTCCAGCCCAGGCATTCTAATTCCCAAATCACAGCTGCCACTCCTATGAAGAGGGCAAATCTCCAGCATTCTCTGGTCCAGTGGGCCCAGACCCTTCTCTTTAAGCAAAATTTAAGAATGATTTTGTAGTAAAATTCGCAACCTCCCCAGGACACTTTTGTCTGTGCTTTCCCATTGTTTACCACAAATGTCTATCCATAGTTCTAGGTATCATCCTCTATTTCTCCTGGTTACAAGAGAGTACCTATAAAGCAACTGTCCTGTCTACTTTTCATGCCTTGGTCTCATCCCATGACCAAACCATCTTCTCTTCCAATGTTCTATTTCCCTGATGGCATCTTTTATTCCTTTTCTTCAGAATTCCTTGCTAGCTATCTCTCTTATCCACCATGTCCCTCTCCATTTCCTCTATACATAATTATATTGAGTTCTTCAATGTCTCTCAAGACTACTACAACAACTCTGGAATACTGGCCTTTAAAAGATGGGTCAGACCTCATATCAATCAAATTGGCTAAGATAACAAGAAAAGAATATGATAAATGTTGGAGGAGATGTGGAAAAACTGGGACATTAATGTACTGTTGATGGAGTTGTGAAATGATCCAACTTCTGGAGAAGCAATTTGGAACTATGCCCAAAGGGCTGGAAAACTGTGCATACCCTTTGATCCAGCAGTGTCACTACTGGTCTGTATCCCATAAAAATGAGAAAAGGACTCACATATGCAAAAATGTTTGAATCAGCTCTTTTTGTGGTAACATGGAACTGGAAAGCTGAATAAGTTGTGGTATATGAATGTAAAGGAATATATTGTTCTGTAAGATATGATGAGCAGGAAGATTTCAGAAAAAGCTGGAAAGACTGACACTGAGTGAAGTAAGTAGAACCAGGAGAAAATTGTGCACAGAAACAACAGTATTATATGATGATCAACTGTGAAGAACTTAGTTTTTTCTCAGCAATACAGTGATCTAAGACAATTCCAGTAAACTTGGGATGGAAAATGCCATCCACATCCAGAGAAAGAACTATGAAAACTGAATACAGATCAAAGCATACTATTTTCACTTTGGGGGAAGTTTTCTTTCTTGTAGGGTTTCCCTTTTGTTCTGATTTTTCTTTCACAACATATCTGTATCATATTGTTTGCTATCTTGGGAAAGGGGAAGGTAAGGAAGGGAGGGAGAAGAATCTGGAACTCAAAATCTTACAGAAATGAATGTTATAAATATCTTTACATGTAATTTTTAAATTTTTTTTTTGCTGAGGCAATTAGGGTTAAGTGACTTGCCCAGGGCCACACAGCTAGGAAGTGTTAAGTGTCTGGGATCAGATTTGAATTCAGGTCCTCTTGACTTTAGGGTTGGTGCTCTATCCACTGTGCTACTTAGCTGCCCCTTTACATGTCATTTGAAAGAAATAAAATACTGTTAAGTGAAAAAAAAAAAAAGATGAGTCAAAGAAGTACCATGACATAGTAGGTAGAGAGCTGGGATTCAAGGGATGATGAAATAGACACAAATCCTGTTTCTGACATCATCTCTGATATTCTGGACAAATTAATTGATCTCTCAGTGCTTCAAACAAGTCTCTAAAACTATACATTGCTAAGTAGGTGCTGATCAGCATTGGTGAAGGTAGGAAAGAAGCTTCCTCACCAATACCTATGTCAATTAGACCACAGATCCAGCACACACACACACACACACACACACATGAAAAAAATTAAAAAGATGTGTCTTCTTGTCATATAGGAACTTAGAGATATTAAAGGAACTTTGAAAATTCTAGCTTGTACCTATCCTGTTGTTCAATTGCCCTACTAGAGTTTTCAAGGGTAGAATCAATTATCACAAATAAAATAACATGTTGTTTGCAAACCTTAAAAAGCTATACAATTGATAGTTATTATCATATGGAAATTGATGAACTCTACAGGTTTATTACACTGGGTTTTTTAATAGCTGTGCAAAGCCAGCATCAGAATTTGATGACTGGGATATTTGCCACATCTGTAACGTTTTCAGGCAGGTGGCTCTGAGTCACTGAAAAATTCTGCTCTTTTGAGTCTCATAGCCCCATCCTTCACAAAAAAGGTAGAATGAAGAAATGGTTTATTGGAAAGATTGTTTTTTATTAGACATCAGATGATCTGGGTTCAAAATTAGGGTTCTATTCACAGGTGTTCCCATCTACCTCTGAGCAAGATAATCTGAAATAGTTTTCTTGTCTATTAAATTAAATTAAATTAAGTTATAAGGTCCCTTCTCACTCTAAATCTCTAAACCTATAATCTTGGAACTGGTCCCTCATTCTTTATTTCTAGCTGAGTTAGAGCAATTTGATTCTTTCTACCACTTTCTAATTTCAGGATTCAATATGGGGGGTTGGGGTAGGGTTGTGAGGATTCCACCAGAAAATTAAGCCTGAAATAATCTTGGGGAAGAATTAGAAACACTGAGGGGAAGAAGTAGAGAAGAATTCTTAGGGAAGTTAGAAGGCATCGACAAAAAGAGAATGCATGGATGTGGGTTGAATATGATGGAATTATATCTAAAAATTGAGAGGAGGATGCACTGGGAGAAGGGAAAGGAAGAGTTAGAAGGGGTAAAATATCTCACATAAAAGAGGCTCAAAAGGGCTTTTACAATAGAGGGGAAGATGCCAGGATGGACGATGCTTGAATCTTATTCTTGGAATTGTCTCAAAGAGTGAATAGTATATACATTTAGTTGGTTATGGAAACCTGTTTTACTTTATAGGTAGGTAATAGGGAATAAGAGAAGGAGGATTGAGAGAATGGAGGGCAGATTGGGGGAGGTGATGGTCAGGAACAAAATACTTTTGAAAGAGGCAGCAAATGTCTCTCCCTCCTCAAATCATCTCATATATACTTATTTGTTTATATGTCATACCTCTAGGAGAATGTAAATTCTTTGAAGGCAAGGATTGTTTTTTATCTTGTCATTGTATTTCTAGTGCTTAGAATCATGGTAGGTGCTTAGTAAATATTTGTTGAATTTTTTCAGATTGGAATGACCCAAAAGGAAAGAGCTTTTTCTCACCTTCCACTTTCACATCGATATCCCAGGATCTTTCTTCTTCCAGCTAAGGGTGCCTTTTCTGCCTCTTGTTGTGGGTACAAAGGTTTCCAATTATGTCTCTGATGATTTCTCAAAGTCCCTTCCAGATGTAAGTCTCCCAATACTATGATAGTGATTTTAATCCTTTCTCTGTCTCTTTCCCCTCCTTCTTTCTTCTTTCTTCTTTTTTCTTCTTTCTTCCTCTTCTTCTCCTTCTCCTCCTCTTCATCTCTCTCTCTTTCTCTCTCTCTGTCTCTGTGTCTCTCTCACTCTGTCTCTGTCTCTCTCCTCTGCTTTAACCATCCCTTTTTCTGGATAAACAGGTTATGTTTTTGTTTTTGTTTTTTATCAAAAGGATACTATGGGGAGAAAGGGAGGAAGACTAAGGAAAAGAGAACAAAGAGCAAAAAAAATTCAAAGAAAGGTTGAGGATAAACCTTTTCACATTTTTTTTTGCTGAGGCAGTTGGGGTTAAGTGACTTACCCAGGTTCACACATCTAGGAAGTGTTAAGTGTCTGAGGTCAGGTTTGAACTCAGGTTCCCTTGACTTCAGAGCTGGTACTCTACCCACTTCACCACCTAGCTGCCCCTCCTCTTCACAGTTTTGACCAGAATGGGGCATGATGATCCTAAATTAGCTGCCTCAAAACCCAAACCTTCCTGAACCAAGATCATCACAATTCACTTCAATTAGATAAATATTCATTAAGTACTTTTGTGCCAATATATGACTCCATGTTTTCCCTTCAGAATGCTCCAGAACCTGCCCAGTTTATTGTGTAGCCCCATGGATCCCTTGGATACAAAGGATTCCCCAAAGCAGAATGGATTGCCTCTAGGGGTAGTTGAGATCTTTAGGGAGAAATTGGATATCTGCTCATTGGAAATGTTGTAGAAATATCCCTGTTCAGAAAGACTAGAAGTGTTTTAAGAGGCCTTCTAGTTCTGAGATGCTGGGATTCCAAGTCTTTGATCCCAGATCAGAGCCTGGAGCTAGATCCTAATTCTCGGTTCCGTACCTTGCTGAGGTTCTCGTACTTGAACCTTCATAGACAACGTTGCTGTGTCATAGGCTTGGTGTCCCCAAAGGCCTGGATGAGAGAGACAAGTTCTGCACCTTCTGGGAAGCAGAAAGGATGGTAGAAAGGATCAAGCTATAAAGGGGTGAGCCCTAATCCTAGATTTCTCTCTTGTAGTCCTGTCACTGTGCCTGAAATTCCATTTTAGACCCACTCCTTTGGGTTAAAATCATTAAAGTTCTAATTTAGGCATCATTATGATAAACATCATAAAAAGCATTACAAGATTTATAAAATATCTGGAATTAACTTTAGAGACCATTTTAGTTTGATTCTTTCACTTATAGGTTAGGAAAATGAGGCCTGTAGAAGTTAAATAACTTAGCTGAATTTACAGAGATAGAGTAAGAATTTTAAACCTAGACTCTTTGAGTCCAAATCTAGGTACCTTTCTGCTGGGGGTCCTATCAGGGTCCCCAGCCACCGCCCTCTACTCACCCTAATCCAGGGTCTTCAGACGTCTCTGGCACCCCACCCTAGTGGAGGGGAGAACAAACAAGGCAGAGCACCCGAGGAGAGGTTAACTTCTTTATTCTCGTTCCTGGAACTTCCAACAGCCAACTGCCCCACTCACAGCCTCTGTGCCTCCTTTTATCCTCGTATTCTGGCCCTCACCCCTCCCTGTAGGCGGTTCTGCTCCTCCCAAGTCCTGCCCCTGGGGTGGAGCGTACCCGAGGGCAGGCCACTCAGGCAAGCCCAGGCAAGTCCAGGCAAGCCCAGTCCAGAGCCACCCCCAACACCTTTCCACTAAACTATACATTTGTGTAATAATTGTGAAAATCACAAAAGTAATTCCATATCATAGGATCCTAGATTCAGAGCTAGAAGGGAGGTCATACAAGATGAGAAAGCTAAAGCTCAGAGATGTTTTCATTTTGGTCCTCAATCTGTTAGGTAGACAGAGCAAGCATTAGTATTCTCTTAAACAGATGAAAAAACTGAATCTTGGAGGAAATCAAAATTGTATGTGTAACAAAATATTCATAGTGCTACTCTTTAGGGTGCCAAGAAAACCTAGAATGGTTACTTAACGCCTGGGGAATGGCTGAACAGAGTGAAATATGAATGTAGGGGAAAATTATCATATTGTAGATGAGTGTGAAAAATTCAGAGAAGCATAGGAAGACCCATGAACAGATATAGGGGGGAAAAGCCACACTAAGAGAACACATTATACAACAATCACAATTGTGTACTTAATAACCAAGCTCCTCCCTCACTGTCAAACTCTTGAGTTGGAATGAACAGTATCATTCTAGGGGAACAGTTAAAGAATAAAGAAACATTCCCTCTCTCAGTGGATGCATAGGGACTCAGTTTCCCTCATTCTTAGCTTTCTAGCTGACTATTATTGTAGCACAGAATGCTACCACTGTTGCCATCCCTGCTTTTGCCTTTTGGATTTTGTTGTGGTTTGTTTCTTTGTAACACTGGGAGAGAAGGGAACTGAATTGAGCTCTGTTGAAGCCCATGACTCAGCTTCTGTAGTCCTGTAGGAGTGTGATGAGTGATAGGGGAGAAAGTGCTGAATGACTGTGTTATAGGGACTGGAAATAAACCTTTTCCACTACTAATTCATTGGGTGTTTCTCTTGACAGGACACTTGGCATCTGAGAAAGCAAAAAATGCTTTATTCTTTGTGTGTGATTCCTATTTTGGAGAGATTTGGAAGGTTATGAGGATCAGAGGGTTTAATCCTCTATATTTTTGCATATGAACTGAGAATTCTATCTGTGCCATATCATTTTTCCCCTTCATTGCCTTCTGTTATGTCAAAATCCTTAGTCTGGCATTCTAGGCCCCTTGCAATGAAACTTTAATCTGCTTCTTCAGTCTTATTTTCCAGCCAGATTACTTTATCCTTTGTTCTCTTAATCGATTGTATTTCCCCTGAGTACAGATTTCATTCAAATCCCAAATATTTGGAACCTGTGGAAACTTAGGGATCATCTAGCTCAACCCATTTATTTTACAGCGGAAAAATTTGTGGCCTGGTGAGTAGTTCACATTTATATGGTACTTTAAGTTCAGCATAAGTTTTTAAAAAGCTTCCCTCATAACCTTGTGAGATGGATAATGTCTCATAATCCTCCTTTTACAAATAGGGAAAACGAGTCTCAGAAAAGCTAAGTGGCCTTTCCAAGATCACAAGGACAGACAGGAGTCAGAGTTGGAATTCAAATGCAGGTCCTTTGCACTATGGTGCCCAGAGGCTTGGGGAGGAGGGGGCAAATACAGCAATAGAGGGTTTGATCGGAGGGACCCTAACTGGGTTAGGGATCCTCTGCTCTGACAGTTGCTCCCCTGCTCCTGGCTCTCTGCTGACCCCTAGCTACTACTTACAGTATCATCTCACTAGTAGCTCTGGCTAATACTTGGTGGGGAGCCATAACTGTAGTTTTGCTATTGATCTATGTACCCTGAATTGCAAGTATCACTTTTCTGTTGTCAGTTACTGATGAATAATTAATTTATCACATTATTTGTTCTCTTCTTTTTCCTCCTCTTTCTCAAGCAGTATCTATTGAGAGCAGCTGGATATTAACTCGAGTCCCACTTAGAGACTTGCATGAACTGATGCTGAGTGAAATGAGCAGAACCAGGAGATCATTATACACGGCAACAACAAGCCTATACAATGATCAATTCTGATGGACATGGCTCTCTTCAACAGTGAAATGTTTCAAACCCCTTCCAATTGTTCAGTGAAGAAAGCCATATACACCCAGAGAGAGAGATGTGAAATGTGGACCACAACATAACATTTTTCATGCTCTCTATTGACGTTTGCTTGCATTGGGTTTCCTTTCTCTGATTTTTTTTTCTTGTAGATACGATTTTTCTTGCACAACAATGATAAGTTTGGAAATATGCATACATATATTTGATTTGTCAAGTATTTTAACATAATTAACATGTAGTGGATATCCTGCCATCTAGGAGAGGGGTGGGGGTTGGGGGGGGAATTTGTAACAGAAAGCTTTGTAAGGGTTAATGTTGAAGAATTACCCATACATATGTTTTGCAAATAAAAAGTTTTAATAAAAAAAGAAAAATATAAAAAAAAAGAGTCCCACTTGTATAAATTGAATAAAACAGATAAAAATTTTCATAAAGTTCTGTGACGGGATGAGCCTTAATCATGACATAGTACCATAATAAAATTCATACTAACATGATATTGATCTTAGAAAAAAGATAACTATAACTAAAGCATAAAATCTTAGCATTGGATAGCAATGAAAGGAAAAAGTAGACAGTGCTATATTTGAAGTCGAGGATCCAGATCATAGATCATAGGATTAATCTCTAGCCTTTATTTCTCTGAAATTCAAAGAAATTAAATAACTTATTCTTTGTAAAAGTCCTAGGTTTGAAAAAGGTCTTCTGATTTCACATTCAGTATTCTTTCTACTATATCACTCTTCTTCCTTCATCTCTAAGCAGGAATCTCTTCTGTACCTTCCTGTACAAGTGGTCCACCATCCTCACTGAAGGAAGATTCCCAATGAATTGCAAATCACTGCTTCCTGAAATACTCCAATAACAAACTCAATCTTATTCCTTCCCAGGTAGTCCTGATTTCAAGAAAAGAAAGTATATTTTTGTTATAAGACCATACCAGAGAAATGTACTTTGCCAGATTACATATCCTAGCTCTGGATTTGAAAAGTATAGTTATTCTAATCAGCCTCATCCATTCTTCCTTATACAGAACAGAAATCTTCCTCCACATTACGTCCCCACATTTAGTATTTGTTCCATCCTTGGTGCTCGACAAAAACATAACTACTCCCTCTTCCACATTACATTCCTTCATATGTTAGATGATACCTATCCTCTGCCCCCTTAGTCTTCTCTTCCCCATGTTAAATATCTTCCAGCTTATTCAACAACAGGATTTCGTTTCCTGATCATCCCAGTCATTTATTAATGGAAATTGTGATCCCAGAAGTGGACATAATAATCAAGCAGGGGCCAGACCTGGACAAAGCACAGAGTGATCATCTTTTTTAATGAGATCAAGATTAGTATTAGCCATTGTGGGCCACCTCCTCCTTTGTCCCTCCTTCCTTCCCTCTTTCCCTCCTTCCCCCTCTCTCTATCTGTGTGTGTGTGTCTCTCTCTCTTTCTGTCTCTCTGTCTCTCTCTCTCTGTCTGCCTGTCTGTCTCTCTCTCTCTCTCACACATATACACACACACACACTCGCGTGCAATTCATAGTGAGTCCACTAAAATCATCCCAGGTCTTTCTCTAAGCCTTTCTCTCCTCTGCCCATGTCCTTCCCCATTTCATGTTTTTATTTTTTTTACTTGATGTATAGGAATTCACACTTATCCCCATTAAATTCCATCCAGAGTATTCTAACCTGTTCAGACACTTATTGTATTAAAATACTGTCATTCAACTTGTTAGCTGTGCCTCCCATATAAATAATATCTGCAATCTGATGAGTACATCATTTCCGGATAATAGCTATCCCTTGCCCAAGTCATTGATAAAATAATGTTGACTAGAAAAAGACAAAGAACAGATTCTTTGGATCCATCACCTGAGGTCTCCTTCCAGGGAGATGTCTACTTGCAACTTTACTTCAGTAGATATTTTATCTTGTTCTTATAAACCAGCTTAATTTGGCTCCTGATAGCTTATTTGTTAAATTTTCAGTTTGAATATTTACACCTCAGAAATCAGCAAATGCTAGAAATCAGGACTGGATTTATCATTTTGATTTCTTTTGGACTTAAAGTGATAGAGAAAATGTTAATGATGTAAATTAAATTTTAAAGTATAGCACAGGCCCATTTTTGAAGATCTGGTTGTTAAATACTTGACAGCATACCTCTGACCTAGAGTCATTTAGAGCATCTTTAGGATACTTTTCAGCTCTAAATTGTATGATCCAATGTTTTAAAGACCCTTCCAACTCTGATATCCTCTGATATATTATCCTTCACACACACACACACACACACACACACACACACACACACACATACTCACTCACTCAACATCCTTATCCTGCCCTCCCCACAGTCAGACACTTCAAGCTTCCTATGTATTAAGCCAACCATGTCTTTTGTGCACAATGAACTCTATAAAGGAAGCCACCAAGACAAGATGTATCTGCTACCAAAAAAAGCAGCTGTTCCCCATTGTTTGTGCCAGTGAGGAAATCAGCTGTCAGCTGGCTACTACCTGGGAGAAGAGAGGAGGTGGTTTAAAAAGGGGAAAGCAAGCACAGCATCTGTTCCTGGCAGAGCTGCAATGAGATTATGAATGTCCAGCAAGACACCCACATGCTCCTCAGGGCTGGCATGTGGATGCAAGTCATTGGCAAAAGAAACAAATGGAAGCCAGCATGTAGTAAAAATGACAAAAAGGGAAGTTTAGGCTCAGAGTCAAAAAGACCCAACTTTGCTACTTAAAGCTGCATGATCTTAGGCATGTCACATCCCCTCTCTTAGCCTTAAATGCCTAATTTTTAAAATTAGAAAATGGGACTAAGATCCCTCTAAACTGACATTTTGGTATTCCTCTTAAAGGTAAACTATTCTTTTGTTTCTTTTCTCTCTCTGAATTAATAATAATGTGGCCTACTGCTATAAAACTTTATAGTTTAGAAAGCAATTTTTCTCACAATAGCTCTACGAGGTATAAATATAATTATCACCATTTTACAGATGAGCAAGATGAGGGCCATTGTAGAATCCTACAGTCAGTGATTTAGCTGAAACTGTGACCCTAATCTCCTAACTCCAAACCCAGAGCTCTCTCTATAACACTTCTCACATCATGGTGTCCCCAGATACGGTTCTTTGAGTTAATTCCCATTTAACTTGAACTACCAACTAATTAGTTCTGATGACTCTCAGTGTCCATTTCTCTTAAGTCAAGAGACTTAGGACATAGGAAAAGTCCTACAATTTCACTGACATCAGGGATTCCTAGATAAGGAAAACCCCTCTCTCCATGAAGTTTAATATCTTCTTTTAGTTGTTGGCAGGCATCTTAGACCACCTATTCTTTCTGACAGAGGATACTAAATAGACCTAAAGGATTTTAATTCTTATACTGCTGAACTTCATACCCTGTAACTTCTTTTTTTAAAAAGAGAGAAAAGGCTAAAAAGAAAAGAAATGGCGGGTTTTATTCTTTCTCAGGATCATACCTAACTGGGGGCATTTGGAGATGCCTGGTGCTCCTTGGAATTTGATACCACAGCACAAGTTCTTAACACTTACATAGTCGATATCTATTTCTGGGGTTGTCAGGATGAGTTCCATGTGGACTGTCCCTTTCCTATCTCAGGCAAGGCAGTCAGTCTTCCCTTTAGCAGTGATTTAATAGAACAACTGCCTGAAGGTCTCAAATTATCCAAATCCCTAGAGTCTCCTGGAATATTCACTCCAGGGAGGCCCCTGGGGAACATGGCTGGCTCCCTGCCTTTCATGGTTTACTCCCTAAGTCTTAGGGGAACTTCCTGAAATTATAATCATGGGAAGATAAGAAATGGCTTTTTCCTCACCCTCTTTTTAAACTTTTAAATTTCCTACAGTATATAGAGCAGTATGCTCAGCTCTGGAGAAAGTGTAAGTTTAGAGAAGATCACATCCAAATGTGATCCAAGAGCTATCCAAGAGCTCACAATTGAATAGGTAGGTGATTGTGACACACTTTTATTCCCTCTGGAAATCTCACTGATAAATGAATTCTATGAAAAGGTAGTTTAGATCTTTTCACCCAAGAAATTTTTACATGACACTGAGTAGATGGGTATAAAAAATAGGTATACAACTCAAACATTTACTGATAAGTCATAATTTCATGCCCTCTACATTCAATTATATGATCCCATATGGGGTCAGAATTCACAGTTTAAGAATTTTTGGTGTAGGGGGCAGCTAGGTGGCTCAGTGAATAGAGTACCAGCCCTGAAGTCAGGAAGACCGGAGTTCAAATCTGATCTCAGGCACTTAACATTTCCTAGCTGTGCGGCCCTGGGCAAGTCACTTAACCCCAATTGCCTCAGCAAACAAACAAAAACAAAATGAAGAATTTTTGGTTTAAATATTAAGCAAAACTCCATCAGCTCAAGCTCCTATCTTAGATATAGTGAGAAATTCTAGATTATCTAAAGTCAGTCACATTAGAGATTGGAATGGATTAAATATTTAAATCATTGAAGAATGAAGCAGCATGACCTGGAGTTCTAGAGAGTGCAGCATCAAACACTGGGATCATGAGGTGGATAGTACAAATATTTTTCAAATGAGGAAACTGAGGTACTGAGCAATCAAGTGACTTTTCCAAGATCACATATCTGAGGCTGAAATTGAACCCAGGTTTCTAAACTACCAGTCCAGAATTTATCCTCTCTGTTTCTCAAGATGGAAGGAATGCTAGAAAAAGAGATCTGGTGCTAAGTGAAGTGAGGACAACCAAGAGAACATTGTAAACAGCAGCAAGAAGATTATGAGATGATCAACTGTGATGGACTTGGATCTTTGCAACAATGAGGTGATTCAAGGCAATTCCAATAGATGTGTGATGGAGAGAGCCATCCACATCCAGAGAGAGAGGACTGTGGGAAACGAATGCAAATCCTAACATAGTATTTTTACCTTTTTTTGTTGTTTGCTTGCTTTTTCTCATTTTTTTCCTCTTTGATCCGATTTTTCTTGTGCAGATGATAAATGTGGAAATAATGTTTAGAAGAATTGCACATGTTTAAACTATATTGAATTACTGTCTAGGAGAGGGGGGAGGGAGGAAAGGGAAGGAGAAAAACTTGGAACACAAGGTTTTGCAAGAGTGAATGTTGAAAACTATCTTTGCATGTATTTTGAAAAATAAGCTACTATTAAAAGAAAAAAGAAAAAGAAGTCTGGGATAAAGGGGAATTTGCTAGCAATAAACTGAGAATTCTAAAAAGTGAAGTGGAAGGAGAGAAAGGAGATATACTAGAGAAGAGTTGAGCTATACTGAGTAGGGATGAGAATTCAATGATGGGTTAGGTAAGTATGTTTTTTTTTTCTTTTTCTTTTACACTGAGTAGACTGAATCACAAAGATTTTTTAGGAGCAGGGGGTAGGAATTTGCTAGCCAGAGAACTAGGAAGTATGAATAAAGTGTGTCTGCTATTTATAGTATTCTTTTATGAAGGTGACTTAGCCCACCCTATTTCCTGCCTTGGTTGGGGTTGGGGAGGGGTTCTTCAGTTGACTCCAGATACAGTAAGGTCTAATGTTGCTGAAAAGGGAGAAAAGAGAAAAATCAGAGACTTGGGCGGCTATAGGTGTGGTCAGTGCTTATGTTTGAAGATGATGTCAAATGCTGGGGATGTAGCCATTTAGGAAATTAGGTGAATGACCTGAAGTCTTTCACTGGTAACAACAAAGACAGGAAGAACATGGTGCATACAAACTGGAACTTGAAAGAGGAGAGGCAATGAATGGGCAGGTGGGAGCTAGGTGTTGGCCAATTTTAACCGGATCCAAAGAGAGTGGGAAGAGGGGCCTTTGGGAAGAGGGGCCTTGGGAAGAGGGGCCTGTGGGAAGAGGGTTTCAAACCTAAAGGGGAGCTCAAAAACCTTTCAGGATCAACTGCCGCAAATGGAGTGTGGCTGGCTAACAGGAGAGAGAATGGCTTCCCCCCAGAGTTTCGCTTTATCCCTGTGCTTTCCGTGCCTCGCTCCATTTATCTCAAAGAAAACTAGAGAACCCTAGGCCTCAGGGCCCTTGGCCAGTTATTGGCTGGGCGGCTCTTACCAGCTGGGTAACGAGGTGTGGGCCAGCCTTTAAAAACTGAAATCTGGATAGGTAGAGAATTTTACCTTAAACTAAAATGAATCATCTGAGACATCGATCCCTGAACCAGGAAATCCAGTTCAAAGGAAATCTAGACCTGAGGGCACTGCCTAACTAGAAAGATCCTCCTAATCTAACTCCAAACCTTTAGTTAATTTTGGTTTGTCCTAATGAATGGGACTGATTGGATGAAGTTTTCTCAGTTTGAGACTAAGTCACATGATCCTTCTTCCCAGATCAGGAAGATCAGGTCTTGAACCCTGGGTTGCAGGAAGTTAGTGAAGTTACAGGAAGTGATGTAACACACAGGAAGTAGACACCATCCAATGAAAAGGCTTGGGTCTTTTCTTATTTAACCAGGTGTTCTACTTCCGGCTGGCCAGGTTCAGGAGCACATGGTGGGAGCTGGGATGGCTCCTGGGTGTGTGTCTGGGCCTCTCCACACAGGGACTAAGTAAAATGCTTTCTCTTTGTGCCTGAAGATGTCTCTGATCAGTTAATTTGGGAGAGGAAGCCTTACACCCGTCCCACACAGTTTTTGGGGGCCCGTCCAGGATCTGTGGCTTCCCAGAGAGGTGGCTGGGACCCTGATTCAAGGCAGGCTCCGGGCTGGGTTTTCTCTGACCGTCCTTGAGATCAGACTCTCGGCCTCTCTCTGTGAACAATGGGCCTGGGAGAGACACTCAGATGCAAACAGAAGCACGAGCCTCCGGAGAAGCAGCAGCCGGGCTAAGAGAGAGCCAGGTAACTTATGCATGTGTAATCCATGGGGGCACTGTCCTTAGGCGGCATGGGCCAGCAAGGCTGATGGTCCGGCGGAAGGGGCGAGCCAGAAAGGAGGTCCCGTTACAGACACAGGGCAGGGGCTCTCTGGTTGGCCCGAGGGCAGGCAACTTCTTCTGAGCTTGATGGTTGGAGGCGGGAGGGCCGCTCTGTATTACAGGAAGTCAGGCCATGAGAATGGATGCTCTGATGATCCAGTGTAAGGGGTCACCCTCTCCTAGCAGGGGCCCTGGGATCCTCAAAGAGAGGGAGCAGTCCAACTCAAACCTTCTGAGCAAAGAAAAATAGGTGGGAAGTGCACTTGATTGGGTATTTCTGCTGCGGGTGGGGAAGGGATGGCCCTCTTCCATGTAATTTTTCATCTTTGTTTGTGTCTTTGTGCAGAATGTCTTGGTCGTGTCTGTTCTGTGAGCTCACAGTTAAAAAGAGAAAAGCCTGACGTTCCTGTAGACTCTGTCTCAAAGTTGGAACTGCAGGGGAGTCCGTTGAGAGGAATGATTGGGGAATTTGGCAACTGGTCATTTCAAGATTCCAAAGCAATTCAATTAAATTGGGGCCTCCTGGAAGAGGACAGTGCACAGAATAAAGCCCTGACTGCCCCAGGGACACGTCGGGGCAGAGGAAAAGACAAACTAAGCTCAATCACTTTAGTGAAATTCCTTTATTGGAGATATAATAGTAAAAGCAGTTTTGTATTATTGGGAATTTAAAGCTGTATTTGATTTGATTTTAAGTTAAAATATAGGTTATTAAAACAAAATTCCAGTAGTTTACTTTAGGGAAGGTCATATTTGTATCCCCCTAATTAGATGATATGTTGCCTTCTAAAAGTATATTGGGTAATTTGTAAAATTGTGTTATGCCTTAAAATTTTGTCGGCTCTGCTGGATATATGTATAAGTTTTATGAAATTTGGTCCAAAGTTATTTAATTGTAAATCTTAAAGTTTAAAAAAAAAGTGATTTAAAGACAAGGGACAAGAAAGATTGATTCACAAAAACAATTATTATTTTGAATGGAACATCAATTTAGAAGGGTTATTGGTTTGGGAGCATGTTAGAGAAAGGGAGAGAGTATGTTGGAATTCGGAGGAGAGAGAGATGAGACAGGAAGAGATGGTGTGAGAGAGAAAGAGAAAGAGGAAAATGGCATGTTGGAAATAGGGGAGAAGAGTTAGCTTGGACAGAAAGGTGCGAGGTCCCAGTGGAACTTGCCATTTGCCAGAGGAAAGGAGATACCCCATGAGGTTGGGTTATGTCTTTGGCTGGCAGGCTGTCCTTCGGGACTTGGTACCCTAAAAAGATTAGCTGTGAGAAGTGAGGGTCAGAAAGCATGGTGGAGTGAAGGAAGGGCTAAGAGGACCTTGTCAGGTTAGATTGTTGGGTGACAACCTAAAAAAAGTGATTTATTTCTAAGGTGTCCGTCTAAAACAAATTATTTAATGTTTGTCTAAGTGCATAATGGTAATACATAACAAAAATCTAGAGCAGAATTTTAACCTGATTTGATAAGGTTTTTCCAAAAAGTTTATAGGAACTTAATTGGAGGAAGTTGACTTAACATTTTTTTTAAGAATGAAGAAATTGTTAATTCTGATAAGGTTCTTTTATATGAAATTAAGATATTCTATATTCTGTGTGAGTTTTAATTGATTGTATTGAGTCATCTTAAAGTTGCACCCATTATTTAAAGGGACTCTGAGAATAATAGTTTTTGTCTTTGTCCCTTTGAACATGTTTCTATTATGGACAATATATAATTTAGAGTTTTTCTATGTATTGGGCATTTTAAAAGCAAAATGATTTGTATAATGTTGAACTTAACCATCTACTTAGATATGAAAGATAAGCTGTGGCTTTCTAGAATGAATCTCTTTCTGTGGTCCTTGAGCTAGATTCATCTGAAGCTTTGATTAATGAGAATTGCTATTGGAGAGAAAATCTCTTGGGACTGCAGCTAATATTTATTTGGAGTTTTAAATCCAGGTATAACTGATCATCAAGCCAGGGATCCATCATATGAAAGGAATATGCCACAAGCTACTCAGAAGAAATTGTTATAGGTGGAAGTTAGTATCTGGGAATGAATTGGAAGGGCGATCTTGGCCTCTGCTGAAGGGAGAATCCTTGTGACTCGATTTCCCAGTGGTGTTCTTTGAATGAGAACCCACTTGATTATTCCTGAGTCTGGCTTAAGGTGGAATTGTTAAAATTAGGAGTTACCTGAAGTAAAACTGCATTAAAGATGTTTTATCAGGTCAAGGATGTGCTCAGGTCAAGACCTGAAGGACCAGTTTTGATACTATTTAAATCACGTCACTGATTTTTCCCCTTATAACAAATTCTTATTTAAAAAAAACAAGTGGCCAGTGGAAAATATGAGACACAATACAAGTATACAAATGATATTTTGAGTTGCAGCCCAGCCCTGGAGGATTCTCTGGTTACTGCTATAAAATCTTTAACTCTTTTACTTCCTGGGGCTAAAGTTTCTTTGTCTGGGGGCCTACTCTGCCGGTGTGTTTGGGGCCACTCCCACTTTCCCTTTTGTTCATTGAGAGGAAGCAGACAATTTTAGCACTCCCTGGTCTGGCTAAGGTTTTTTTTAGGACACGGAAAGCTAAACTAATTTGCCTAGAGCCTTTTATATATTGTATATTGACAGAAGGTGAGGCTGGATCCTAGGGTTCCAGAAATCCCTGTCCTGGACCCCTTGCTTTATTTAGCAAAGATCTATGCTGACTTCAAGTGCATTTTTCATGTTTTGCATGCTATATGGAAAGAAAGGGGATTTTTTTTGACAGCCAAACAATTCCCCATTAAGTATGCAGGAAAAACAATTATTGCTAGCTGTCTATGGACCTAGAAAGGTCTCTGTTGTTTCCTAAAGAAAAGGGAATTCACTTCAGGTGAAGGGAAACAACCTTACAGATCAGCTGCCTATGTTCCTGATTGTTTTCCCCTGAACATGACAACTTTAATTCCCCAACGCCTCCTGCATTCCCTCATATAGTTCCCAGGCAAGAAAATTCTGAAAGGATTGTTAAAAAAGGCCTGCACATGTGCCTCCTTGTAGGGGCTTCAAACTGCTTTAGGTTTTGTTAACACCTGTACTAACTGGGTAAAAGCCTTCCCTTTTAGACTCTGGGGTTTTTGCTGGGAGAAATCATACTCACTGAAGGGCACAATGTTCTATCCATTGCACTCCTTTGAGGAAACAAATGCAAGAATTTGGGGAAAACATTTTTTGGTATTTACCCTAGGAAAAGCTGTCTGGACGAGAGGCATTTATGATAGCCTCATTTCCTCCCCCACCCAGCCTTCCTCTGGGTGGGGTTCCTTGTTACTGTTCCTATTAACCTCCATATTAGCTCTACTTTTGTTTATTCTTTTGCCACTATTTTAGTCCTTGTATTTTCAATATATTTGTGAGAGTTGCTTCTTCCAGACACCAAGACATGAAATTCCAACCTTTTGGTCCATCTGAAATCACCTGAGACCGGATTCTGACATTCAGCACCGGACACTGCCGCTGCCTACAAGTCACTTGCCTCCCCTCTTCAGTCTGGACCCCATTGGGTAGAGCGGGCTCTAACGCCCCTTGTCA
Source organism: Myrmecobius fasciatus (assembly GCA_023553655.1). Taxonomy (NCBI): domain Eukaryota; kingdom Metazoa; phylum Chordata; class Mammalia; order Dasyuromorphia; family Myrmecobiidae; genus Myrmecobius; species Myrmecobius fasciatus. Next base: position 8,309 of record JAJPUD010008157.1, on the reverse strand, counting down.
GCCTGAATCAGCTCCAGAAGATGAGACCTTCGTCCCTTTGTCCCAAATGTGACTGCTTGAGGTGGGAATGGTGTGACAATGGCCCTGAGGCCCCCAGGCCTTCACAGTGCTGTGGTTCTATAGCTGCCAGGTGCCAATCTGGTCTGTGATGACTGGGTTTCCAAGAGAGTTGGTGGAAGCAGGGTCTCTGATTCCTGCTCATTGTTTTAAGCAGGTGTCCTGTCACCTGCCTGCTTATGCGCTTAAGCATTAGAGTAGTTCAAGATTTAGCCAAGTTCAGGGGTAGCTAAAGTGGTTCCTGAAAGCTTCCACTGATGTGCAGGTGTTGGTTCTAAATGGTAGAGGGAGTATTACAGTTAGTACTGAAGAGGGACCAGCCTGAAGATCCAGGTCACAAAGTGGACCTGGTGGAAGATGTATAGTGGGGTGAGAAATCTTCAAACAGATGAAAAAGAGGGGGACTGAATGGGACTGACTGGATGAAGTTTTCTCAGTTTGAGACTAAGTCACATGATCCCTATTCCCAGAGCCAGAAGATGAGGTTTTGAACCCTGGGATGTAGGAAGTCACAGGAAGTGGCATGACCCATAGGAAGCAGACACTATCCAATGAAAAGGCTTGGGTCTTTTCCTATTTAACTGGGTGTTCTACTTCCTGCTGGTCAGGTCAAGTACATGTTGAGCTGGGATGCCTCCTGGCTGTGCTGGGCCTCTCCCTGCTGGGACTAAATAAATGCCTTCTTTTTGTAACTGAAGATGACTCTGATTAGTTAATTTGGGGAAGAGGGTGTAGCACCCATCCTATATAGCTAACAAGCTTGACACATGGGGCAAAAAATGTTATAGATAGAAACCCTTCTAGGCAAAATTCTAGAAATCAATTCTTTTAACTTTTTTTAAAGAGTTGAAAAGGTGGATTTTTTTTTTTTTTTTTTTTTGGTACTAAAGAAAGATTTCAAAATTGGTTCTTTATTTGAAGTAGAAGTTGCTGGAAAAAAATAAATAAAAGGAAAAGCCAAAGATTTCAGCTAAGGTCAGAAGCTGGAAGCAGAGAGGTGATCGTTTAGCAGGAACTATGCATCCAATGGAATAGCATCTGGCAGATACAACACAGCAAGCCAATGGCATCTCCATAAGACAGTAACCTGCACATACAGAACTTAAATTGTTCCTCTAGAAGTATCCCCTCAATATACCTTCTCTTTGAATATCCCATTCATGCTTGCTCTTACCATGTCTTTTACATGTGTGCCTTTCCACATGCATTTCTTATTTCTTCCCACTGATGAAGTGTTTGTTTTCAAAAAATATATGTATAAATATTTTTTTAAAAATAAGGTGTGTACTCCAGTTTATGGGGAAAATGTTTTATTACTTTTCTTATTGTGCTATTTCATGAAATGCCTGTGTTTTAGATAATTGTCCCCTTTGCCTTCTGAGTACTAGAAATAAAACACATCAATGAAGGCCTGGAAACTCTGATTTTTTTTTTCCCTGAGGCAATTGGGGTTAAGTGACTTGCCCAGGGCCACATAGCTAGGAAATATTAAGTGTCTGAGACCAGATTTGAACTCAGGTCCTCCTGACTTCAGGGCTGGTGCTCTATCCACTGTGCCATTTAGCTGCCCCTTGGAAACTCTGATTTTGAATGGATGAGGACCCCTGAAATATCTTGGACTCTTAGAACCTACTCTATGAGTAGTGATTGATATATATTTTAAGTGCTGTGGCAAAAATCTTTTTTCTCTAGATAGAGCCAGATTTCTATTAAAGTGGGTCTATGAAAGGAATGCTGATTGGAAAGTTCAAAGGACCAGGGGAGTCTGATGACAGCAGAAAATTCAAGGGATCATTGGCCTTGGTTGAAGTTGGCTGGAGAAAGGTATGAGAGGAATTTGAATGGGAGTAAGAGCTTGGGAGAAGCCGATATGTGCAGAATATTTGCACTGCAAGGGCTCTGACTGGAGCATCAGAACTAAAGTTCTAATATCAAAAATATACTGGTTAGTAAGCATCCTCAAGTAAAACTAAGTGAGAATTTAAAAAATTAATCTTCCCTCAGAGAACCAGATAGAATTTAGAGTCCCAATATTTTGGAGTGTGTGAGGACATTTGATTAAAAGTCTCCCAAATATGTTTAGGCTTCTTGGCTGAGGAAGCAAGGACTCTAGGCCAGCAGTTCTTAAAACTTTCTGGTCACAGTACCTATTTACTTCGTTTTTGTTTTTGTTGTTTTTGTTTTTTGGGTTTTTTTAGTACCCACTTTCTTTTTAAAATTATTAAGGACCTCAAATAACTTTTTTTTATGAGTTATATGAGGGCTTGATTTATTGTTTCTTTTATCTATACCAGAAGTGTCTGGTTTAGCAATGGCTAAACCAGATTAAAATTTAATTAGGAAACATTTAACAAGATAGAGAAAAATGTACCAATATATAATGTGAATTTGTGGTTTTCTAAATCAATATGCAGCTCACAGTGATTCTTATGTAAGATCTGGGGACACTTGTTTCTATTTAAGCTTGACACCATTGGCTAAGAAATGGAAAAAGTATTAGAGGACCTAGACTTGGTCCTTGATTTTGCTGCTTATTCCTTGTGTGATTCAGGGCAAATATGGGCTTCTCTCATCTGTCTCTTCCCTCTTTCCTTATGATGTTTCCTTCATTTGGAATTTGAAAGGTATCTGCCCCATCCAGCTCTGCCTGGCAAAAAATCCTATCTTATCCATTCCTAGTCTGGACCTTGCTTCAAGGAGACTCCATATAATATATAATGTCAATAGTACCATCCTCATTTTACAGAGACTGAGATTCATGGTGTTGAAGTGATTTGCCCTAAGCTACCTAGCCAGTATCAGAGCTGGTCTGCAACCCAAATAATTTGCAACTCCAGATTTAGGAGTCTTTCTGCCACATAGCATTTTTACTTTGCATAAAGACTTTAAATGATAAAGCCACAGAATTAAGATGGAGAAACAAGAGTAGCACAGTGATAAAAGCATTGGGTTTGGAATCAGAAGATGTTATTAAATCCTGGCTCTGTGACTTGATTACCTATATGATTCTGGGCAAATGATTTTTCCCCTCCCTGGAGATGTTCTGAACTCTCTAAGGAAGGAGAAGGTTGATCCAGATATCTCTAAAATCCCTTCCAACTTTAAATATGCTGAGAAGATTATGTGTGACATAATGGTTACCCTCGAATACACCTTCCAGTCAATGAAGATCAAATTAAAATCAGCCTCTTTTCTGAGAGAGATCTGAAAGAATGGGGAAGGGCCAAGGGCCATTTCCATTCAGTTGTCTCTAGGAAGAGAAGACAGTCTCTTGGGAAGCATCTCTGTTTATGTGAAACACTCTTGCACCCAGATTTCATCACATTCATGACTGACTTAATAGTTTTCTGCCTTTTTTTTTTTTTTAAAGAAAGGATGGGGTTAGGTAGATAGGGAGTTAGAGGGGACTTGGGGAGAAGCATAAGGGATTTGGATGCAGATTACAAATAAATAGCAGAACAAAAGGAAGAAAACACAGAAGGGAGGCTCTGGAAGTAAGGAAGTCAAAAAAAGTGGTGTGTATGAAGATTGCTACAAAGGAGTGGGTAAGAGAAGAACAAAAAGGAAGAGAGGCAAAGGGAAGGAAGGAAAGAGAGTCTAGGGGAATGTGGGGAAATAGGTAAGAGGAGATAAATCTATAGGGACTTGAGAAAAGGGGAAGTGGAAGAAGAGGTCACCTGATAAAGAAAATGGGGGAGGGAAGCCAAAAATGATGGGAGGAAGGGGAGAGAATTAGAAAAGGAGGGGGAAAGAAAGCTGGGTTGAGGAAATAATTATTTTGGCTGGCTTGGTACCCTTTCCAACTGCCACTGGGAGTGGGGTTGAAATTGCAGATTTTTTTCTGTGGGATATTATGCTTTACTATGAAAGTGTGTTTTTGCATGTATGTATATGCACAATGCATAGTTCTCTGGGTATTGTGTACCAGTGTAATACAAATATGTAGGTGTCCCCTATATTCATGTGCATATTTCAGTGTTTATATTCTATGCCATGTATAGGTGCATGCTCATATTTATATATTTCACTTTCTATCTTGAGCCATGTGAGTGTACACCTCCATGTTTATGTGTGTATTTCACTGTTTACATCATTGGCTATGTGTGATTGTACATTTCCTATTCTTATGTGTATATTGCACTATATCATGGGCCATTGTGAATATACATTTCCCATACTTGTGTATATTTCTGAAATTATACATATAAACAAGCATCTATGTGGCCAAATAGAGAAAGATCTGAGTTTGCATCCCAGCTCAGGCACTTTCCTGTGTTCTTGGGCAAATCACTTAGCATTGGCCTCAGTTTCCCATCTACAAAATGGGAATAATCCTAGCAAGATTATCATGAGCATCAAATGAGATATTTGTAAAGCAGTTGCAAACCTTTAAGAGCTTTATAAATGCTAACTATGTTTTATTATGTTACTGTGTGCTCACACATTCGTGATTTGTGTTTGTATATGACAGGCAACGTGGAATAGCAAAGACCTAGAGTCAACAAGACCAGGGTCCAAATTCTTCCACCACCACCCCCAATAGTGTGACCCTCCAGGTTACTTTCTAGGTCACCCTTAGGGATACCAGAATGGCAGGGTCGCTGCAGTGTGATCTACACTGTTGGAGGTTTCCTCACTGGGAATTCCCAATGCGAGTGAAATTCAAGATCTGGTTCCCCACGCACACGTGCATGTGTCCGTATACATCTGTCCGCGCTGGTGCGCCAGGGGGCCGCTCCCCTAGCCGAAATCCGTTAACCCCCAGGGGCTGAACGGCCTCCAGAACCGTTATTAGACCAACTGCAGGAAGTCAACCCCCGGTCAGTTCTGCGCTCTCGCGGGGCCTCTTTCGGCCGCTACTCTCTCGAGGTTTCAAGACCGCCCAGCCCCCTTCCCCGGCCCCGCACCAATTCCCTCGGGACAAATTTCCCTACGGACAGCGCAGGCAAACCGGCGTCTTCCCAAAGACGCCCAATGGGAACACGGAACACGGGAACCGCCATCTTTCGTTACGGACAAAGCTCCTCCCAGTGGCTGAGGGAGACGCCATGTCCTGTTACGGAACGGTGCCTCGCCTATAGCTATCCCTCCCATCAGCGGCTGCGGCCCTCAGAGCTCCGACCCAATAGGGTTCAGGTGCGGTCGTAAGCCGTGACGTCACGCCGGTCTCGCCCTCGTTCAACTCGCCTGCCTCCGGGCGGGCGCCGCCATGTTGCGGGGTCCTCGCTCCGGGCGTGTAGGTGTCTCCATAAGATGCCGGCTGAGCGCTTCCCCCCTCTTTTCTCCCCCAAGATGGCGTCCATGCGGGAGAGCGACACCGGCCTGTGGCTGCACAACAAGTTGGGGGCGACGGATGAACTGTGGGCGCCGCCGAGCATCGCGTCGCTGCTCACGGCTACGGTCATCGACAACATCCGCCTCTGCTTCCACAACCTCTCGTCTGCCGTGAAGCTGAAGCTGCTGCTCGGGACCCTGCATCTCCCTCGGCGCGCCGTGGATGAGGTCAGGGCAGCGGCAGTGGTCGGGGGCGGGGGGCCGAGAGCTGAGGGCTGGGGCCTGACGGGCGGGGCAAAGCTGGGTTTCCTCCGGCCACGGTAGCGGCGCTTCTCCCCCTTCTCACCTTCTCCCGCGCACAGCGGGAAGTCTCTTCCCCTCCCCCTTCTCCCCTCCCCCTCCCATCTTTCCTCTTCTTCCCCCTTCCCCGCTTGGCTGGGCTCCCCCTCCCCTAGCAGCACCCCTCTCTCCCTTGCGCTTCCTGAACGCCCAACCCCTGCGCTCAGGATCCGGAGTTTGCCCAGTCTCCATCATTTTACAGATGGGAAAACCGAGGCTCATAGCGAAAGAAGTGAGGCTCCCAAGGTCACGAAGCTGGTACCCGTGGCCGAGGGAGGAGAATTCGAACTCGGGTCGTTTGAGTCCGTGGCTAGCGAGCTGGGGGAGGGCTGGGACTGCTTGTGTCCCCTTTCTTTGTGTCCCCAGCGCTTTAGCGCAGTGCTGGCGCGTCGTAAGAGTTCAGTAAATGCGGGTTCACTCCCGCTCTTCTTGCTGGGCCAGTGAGTGAGTCACCCTGTGTTGACTAAACTCCCACAATGTGCCGGGCACTTAGCCGATGCTGGACGGGTACACCTGGGATGCATTTTAGAAACGCTCCCGGAGATGAATCCCTCCCTCCTTCCAAACCCCAAAGTACGACTGAGTTCCATTTTTTTGTATTAAGAGTGCCTACTTATGCCCCCCCTCCCAATAAGGAAAACTGTCCCAGTCCGTGAGGGGGCGGAGGAGTGGGGAGATGACAATCCGTACTCTGAGAAAGAGACAAAGTTGGTACAAATAAAAACAAAGTAATCTCGCTGTGGGAGTGTTGGCAGTTGAGGACTGGATTGGGCACTTGACTTTAGCCTTGACTAAAAATCCCGAGAATACCCTGGCCTCTTTCTCCACCTTTTTTTCTAACCGCAATTACTCCCCTTCTCCTCCCCTCTCCTATCACTTGGATTTTTTTTTTTTTTTTTTTAAAGCGGGCGGATACCTTTCCGCCAGCTTCTGCTTATTTTCTCCAGCTTCTCCTTAGCCCCATTTCTAATTCAGCACTTATTAAGCACGACCCTTTGAATACACAGCATATACCCCATTTTAGCCCTTTTCCACTAGACATCCATCACTCACTAAATGAAGTTACTAATAGCCCCTTGAATCCTCTATGTGACCCTTCCCCTTCCACTTCGATGCCCTTCTTTGTGGCCAGTTCTCTGTAGCCTTATTTGAGCTCTTGTTAAATCCTTTCCTGTTCACTCTGCCTGCCTCTCGAATTCCTGGACCTCCTGAAGTTACTGGTTTATTTTTCTGTTTCCAAACCTCTAGTTATCTCCCCTTCTGTCGCCTTCTCTTCCCCTTCCCCCTCCCCTCCTCCTTTCCAGCCATACATCTGGCAACAGTTTAGTAGTTAGTTGCAAGCTGCTGAGAACTTGGTATGACTTTAAAACTTTGTTACCATTGGTTTCTATTCAAAACTTTCCTATGTATCACACTGAGAATTGTTTGTCTAGTTCTTTTATGGATTGAAGTATAACTGCATTGTTCCCACCCATCCTTTGTCCAAAAGGTAGCGGTTTTAATGACTTAAACAGAAAGGAAGTTGGGACTACTGATTCTTTTGTGGTAGAAAAACTGGAATCAGACTGAAGTCTAGGAGTTGCACATTAAAGTGAAAAACCTACTGTTGGCTGTCTTAATAGAGAAAATATTTTTAGTATTTAAAATGCCAGATTTTCACCTGTCAGCCAGAGAAATTAGATCTATTATGATCATTCAGTTCAACAGTCCTTTATTAAATACTCCTACACACACTGAATTTTTTTGAGGCTAATACTTTTGGACTATAGTGTTTAATAAGAAATAAAGAGGAACTTGAAATATTTGTGAACTTGGCATGCCCAGGGACAGCTGCTACATCTGACTGAGCTACAGGAAAATTCTTCATGGTCTCAGGCCACATACATGGTTCCCTGGGAGATTTTAGAAATGCTTAAAAGAGAATTGGCTTCTAATCAACAGGACTGTGGGTGGGGTCATGTTCTTGTTCCTAGAGTAGGCCCAGTAGTGGAGGAAGGTCTTTGTGGCTTTGATTTGATGTTTACTCAATGAAGATGTGGCAGCAGAGGGTGGATTTGGAAGTTATTAGGAAGTTTGGGCACTTCATAGCTGTAAGCCTATATATCACTCAACCTCTTTGTATGATTTACATGCTAGGTAGAAGATCCCTATGCTTTAAGGATTCAATGATTCTTGTTCCTCTCTTAAAACATTTTCCCCCCAAAAATTTCAAAAGATGACAATAATGTGGAGAGGATGTAAATTAGCAGTAGTACAATGTTTGGTAGTGTAAAGATTATCTGTGAAATCTAAGATGACAGAGAAGAAAATGTGGGATGTGTTGGTTGGTCGCTCACAGAGAAGCAGCTGTTGCCATTTTCATAGTACCTTGCATATAGTAGGCGATTAATGTTTGTTGAATTAAATCTTGTCATCTCTTTGCAGGCTGGTGAAGCCTAGCATCCCCTTTTCACAACTGTTTTTAAATACTTAAAATAAAATGTATAAAATTACAAAGGAAATCAGTTACTGAAATACTGCTATCAAGAAGTTGTTTTTTTAAGTTTTAAGTTCATGAACGCCAGGTTAAGAAAATGTGTCATCTACTAAATTAGTGCTATAGATTTTCTAACATTGATCCCAAAAGACTTCCCGCGGGG
>JAJPUD010008156.1:75352-94325 GCA_023553655.1 Myrmecobius fasciatus | reverse complement strand
AGTACTAGATTATCCCATAACAAGGATTTAGAATAATTGGTACCTACGCCCAAGACATGTCTCCTAAACTTAAAGCAGGGCATCATTTCAGAACAAATGCATCTTTATTTAAATATAATGTATTTCCTTTTTTAATCCTACATGTTGTCATTTACACATTTTAAAACAAATTTTTCTGTGCTAGTATTCCTGGTCTTCCCTAGATTGACAAAGAATTCCATTGTAATGCCTCAATTTCCCTGAATTATTATGCTATTCTCTGAATAAAATATTATGGCTTCCCCCCCCTTCCCTTTCCTTACCTCATGGTCACTTTCCTTACCTCTGGTCACTCTCACATTCCACTGAGCCATTAAACTCCGGATGGCTTATCTCAAATACCTGGGTATCACTTACTATCTCTTGCCCTAGACTTGTCATTTCCTGGCCCCCATCCTGTCAGAACTACAGTTATGGTCCTTCCTGAATTTATGACTTAACCAGTGTTCTGTCCCCTCTTGCCTTTGTTTCCTTGACAGCTGGAGCTCTATACAAGTCTCTGGAATTAATTCCTTGATGCTGGATGCTTTGAGACAAGAGTTCCATTCAGCCAGCTAGCTTCGGGCAGTCCAAATTCTACACTATTAAAATATCAAAAACCTAATCTCTATCTTGCCTCAGTTTCTCCAGCATGAAAAAAGTTAGGAATTTCTGCCTTTCATAAAGCTCTGCCTTTATTGCAAGAAGTTGACTCACAAATGTAAAATGACTAAGTACAAAGTAGTTAAATGTATGGTACTTTGGGAGAGAGACTACTAATAGCTGGGGAGATCAGGAAGTGCTTCATGCATGTCAAGCTTCAGATATTTCTTGAAGGAAGAAGGTAGATCTACAAGGAGGTGGTAAGAAGGCAGTTTTCCAGACATGGAGACTGTGAGAGCAAAGGAATGGAAATGAAAGATGGAGGATTTTTTATGGGGAACAGAAAGATTAGAGGGCTGGAAGGGGAAGTGATGCTTAATGAGCTGGAAATAAGAATTGGGAACCCAGTGTGAAGGGCTTTTAAAAAGCTAGTGTCCTTTGCAATAATCTCTCAAATATGCCCCTTTCTCTTCTCTGACAATGCTACCATTCAGGTGCAGGCCCCCATCACCTGATGACTAAAGTATTGTAGAGTCTATCTGCCTCAAGAACTATGTAGCCTCTATTCAGCCACTAAAGCGATTTTCCTAAAGTGCAAGTATGATTATGTCACCTCCTCTGTCCCCCAATCAATAAAGTCCAGTGCCACCCTATTCTCTCCAGGATCTAATACAAAAATCCTTTATTTAGCATTCAAAGCTCTTCCTTCGATCACCTTTCCAGTCTTTTTATATCTTACTCCCTGACATGTACTCTTCAATCTAGTGACACTGGATTCTTGGCTGTTCTATTAGCACAGGTTTGGGGAATCTTTTTTTTCTCTGCCAAGGGCCATTTGAATATTTATAACATCACTTAGAAGACATACTTAAAATTAGCCTGCTATATTTGGTCAAATGTTTAGGTAACACATCTCTAATGTGAAGCCTGGAACTACTTCTCTTTGGTGAGGTGTGTGTTTCCTAGTGTTGATAATGTTGCTACTTGCAACTGCTTTTCCAGGTTTGACTTAGTTGGGAGCAGTACACTTTTTGTGATGGTAAATTTTGAAAAGAATTACTTGCAGCAGCAAATTGTTCTGAATATGGATGCATATTTTAATGCACGGCTTCTCAGAATGGGAAATTCATGGTTGTTTAACATCTGGAGAACTCAAGCAGTTAAAAATTGTTGCATCTACCTTTCAGCTCATCATTGCTTGGCAGTTGAATGATTTTGTGGTGTATGTTATCAGGTACATCGGCTAGTTTGACACTGAATGGTTTAGCAAAAATGTTCAACTCCATTTGTTTACTTTTCATGTCTTTGAATCTTTCACTAAATGCCTGTTAGTTTCGTACATTCACCAGCATATTAAAATTTTGTAGAAGGCTTTTGTCGTTTCAGAGTGGGGAAATGCACTATCCTCCAAGTTGCACTTTCCACAGCCTTAATTTACCTTCAAAGGATTTCAGATTTAAAAGCAGGGAGCTGAGAAGATGAACAGGGGTTCTACAGCTTGACATTCAGTTCTGAGAAGTACTTGATAACGTCTTATCATGAACATTAGATCACACAGTCACTTTAAGGCTATCACTGAATTCTCTGACAGGACCAGAGTTCTGTGACCAAAATAGATTCTGCAATCTTTGATTCACTAACCTTAACATATACAGGAGAGTGTTGTCAAGAATTGAGTGATCATTTCAAACTGCACTGGAAGACTGTCTCCTAAGACAGAAAAGGTAGTTCAGAGAAATCTAAATTAATATATTTATTAAACATATCATCTTGATAATTATGAAAATGATAATCATAATTTTTCTACATTTTATACTTTTAGATGTACTATGGCCAGACCATCTTCCTTTGCATTGTCCCTTCCTCCCCATGAATCCCCTTGGTTTTCCAATTCTATTCTACTCTATTAACTTTATTATTTTTTCTAGCTCAATAAAATAATTTTCCAATTCTATTATATTAATTCTATTATTTTTTTCTAGCTCAATAAAATAATTTTTAGTCTATTGGTTGGTATGGCATTAAATAAGTAAATTAATTTAGGTAGAACTGTCATTTTTATTATATTAGCTTGGTCAGTCCATGAGCAATTGATATTTTTTCAATTCCTTAATTTTGATTTTATTTCTATGAAAAAGTTTTGTAATTATGTTCAAATGATTTCTGGGTTTGTCTTGGTGAATAGACTTCCAAATATTTTATATTGTCCAGTTATTTTAAATGGAATTAATTTTTCTATCTCTTGCTACTGAGTTTTGTTTGGTAATATATGGAAATACTGATGATTTATGTGGGTTTATTTTGTATTGTGTGACTGCTAAAACTGTTAAAAATTACAAGTAATTTTTTAGTTTATTCTTTAGGATTCTCTAAATCATCATATTATTATATAATCTGCCTGTTTTAATTCATTTAATTTCTTCTTCTATTATTGCTAAAGTTAAGTGGTGATAATGGACATCATTGCTTCACTCCTGATCTTCTTGGGAAGGCTTCTAGGTTATTCCTATTACAGATAATTCTTGCTGATGGTTTTAGATAGATACCTAAGTATCATTTTAAGGAAAGCCCCATGTATTCCTCTATTCTCAGGTGTTTTTTTTTAATTAAAATATTTTTATTTACAGAACATATGAGTGAATTTTCTACATTGACCTTTGCAAAACATTTTTTATTTTTTGTTCCAAGCTTTTCCCCTCCTTCCCCCCACACCCCACCCCTAGATGACAGGTAATCGAATACATGCTAAATATGTTAAATTATATGACAAATCCAATATATGTATACATATCTATACAGTTATCTCACTGCACAAGAAACATCAGATCTGGAGAGAAAAAAAAAAAAAGAAAAAAAAACCTAAAAAGGAAAACAAAATACAAGGAAATATTCACAGAAAGGGTTAAAATGCTGTGTTGTGGTTCACACTCAGTTGCCTCAGGCCTCTCTCTGAATGTATATGACTATCTTCATCCCTGAACAATAGGAACTGGTTTAAATTACATCATTGTTGAAGAGAACCATGTCCATCAGAATTGGTCCTCATATAGTCTTGTTGCTATGTATAATGTTCTCCTGGTTCTGTTGATTTCACTCAGCATCAGTTCATGCAAGTCTCTCCAGACCTCTCTGAAATCATCCTGCTGGTCATTCCTTATAGAACAATAATATTCCATAACATTCATATACCATAATTTGTTCAGCCATTCTCCAATTGATGGGCATCCTTTCAATTTCCAGTTTCTTGCCACTACAAAAAAGGCTGCCACAAACATTTTTGCACATGTGGGTCCCTTTCCCTCCTTTAAAATCTCTTTGAGATACAGGCCCAGTGGAAACACTGCTGGGTCAAAGGATATGAACAGTTTGATAATTTTTAGGGCATAATTCTAGATTGCTCTCCAGAATGGTTGGATCTGTTCACAGTTCCACCAACAATGTATCAGTGTCCCAGTTTTCCCACATCCCCTCCAACATTTGTCATTATCTTTTCCTGTCATCTTAGGCAATCTGACAGATGTGTAGTGGTATCCTAGAGTTGTCTTAATTTGCATTTCTGCTCTCAGGTGTTTTCAATAGGAATGGATATTATCTTCTGTTAAAAAGTGTTGGGGTTGTTTTTTTGCCGGGGGGCATTTGTTGAGATCATCATGTTGATTTTGTTATTGATATGGTGATTCATGCTACTAGTTCTCCCTATATTGAACCAACCCTGTATTCCTTGTATAAATCCCACCTGGTCATAGTGTAATAAATTGCTGTAATCTCTTTGTTAATAGTCTAGTTAGATTTTTGCATCAATATTTGGTAGGGAAATTGGCCTATAATTTTCTCTTTTGGCTCTTACTGATTTGGCAACAGCATCATATTTCTGTCATAAAAAGAATTTGGTAAGACTCCTCCTATTTTTTCCAATTAATTTGTATAGTATAGTATTGGAATTAATTATTCTTTAAATTCTAAAAATCTTTAAATTTAGAAAAAAATTGGTAGAATTCACTTGTAAATCTCTGGCTCTAGAGAAATTTTCTTAGGGAATTCATTGGTGGTTTGTACAATTTCTTTTTCTAAAATGGTATTAGTTTATTTTCTCTTCTAGTAATCCATAACTTATATTTTTATAAATATTCATCTATTTTTATTTAGTCTGATTTATTGGCATACTGCTGGGCAAAATAGCTCCTAATTATTACTTTAATTTCCTCTTCATTCATGATGAATTCATCCCTTTTGATATTAATAACTTGATTTTCTTTAAAAAAAATCAAATTAACCAAAGATTTATCTATTTTATTTTTTCCCTCATAACACCAGATCTTTGTGTATTTTTTTAACTTTCAATTTCATTAATTTTTCTCTTGATTTTCAGAGTTTCTAATTTAGTATTTAAGTGGGCATTTTAAACTCATTTTCTAGCTCTTTAACTTGAATGCCCATGTTTTTATGCCTTAATACAGGGCCAATTTTTATGTAGGTGCATGGACTGCTGAGAAAAGGTTTATTTCTTTATATATTCTTTCATTTTTCTCCCGAAGTCTATAATACCTAACTTTTCTAAAATTCTATTACTCTCCTTAACATGAAATTAACAAGAAAGAAGTTAAGATTTATCTGGTTCTAAGAGGAGGAAATTGAAATCTCCCACTAGTATAGTTTTGCTGTCTAATTCTTCCTGTAACTATAACTCACTAAATTTTTCCTCTAAGAATCTGCCTGCTATACCATTTGGTGCATATATGTTTATTTCATTGTCTTTCATACCTTTTAGCAATATGTAATATCCTTCCTGGTCTCTTCATCACATCTATTTTTGCTTTTGCTTTGTCTGAGATCAGGAGTACCACCTCTGCTTTTTAAATATATATATATATATATTCTGTAAGTTATGGTATATGAATGTTATAGAATATTATTGTTCTATAAGAAATGATCAGCAGAATGATTTCAGAGGGGCCTGGAGAGACTTACATGAATGTTAAGTGAAATGAGCAGAATCAGGAGATCATTACACAGCAACAGCAAGATTATAAGATGATCAGTTCTGACAAATGTGGCTCTCAGCATGAGATGATTCAGGCCAGTTCCAATGGTCTTGCGATAGATCCATCTGCCCCCAGAGAGAAGTCTGTGGGGACTGAATGTGAATCATAACATAGCATTTTCACTCTTTTTGTTGTTGTTTCCATACATTTTGTTTTCTTTCTCATTTTTTTTTCCTTTTTTGATCTAATTTTTCTTGTGCAGCATGATATTTGTGGAAATATGTATAGAAGAATTGTGCATGTTTAACATATATTGGATTGCTTGCCAAGGAGGGAAAAAAAATAGAACACAAGTTTTTATAAGGGTGAATGTTGAAAATTATCCATGCTTATATTTTGAAAATAAAAGCCTTAATTAAAAATAAAAGAAAATACATTTGGTTCGAATCTTTTATCTTTATTCTGTATGAGCTTCACATGTGTTTCCTGTAAACAACATATTGTAGGATTCTGGTTTTTATTCCACTCTGCTATGCTCTTCTGTTTTATGGGAGAGTTCATCCTACTGTGATACCAGAGAAACTGAGGCAGAGATTGGTTTTTAATCTTTAATGTGGAGTTAAATTAGCAAATAAACCAAGGCAGAGTACTTATATAGGGTTTTAGCTAACTAGGGTATGCAAATACATAACCTGAGTATACAATCTTATTGGGGAAACAAAGGCAAATAAGGGGGGCAAGGATTCTGGGAGGATGGTCAAACCGTAATTCCAGGAGACGACCATAATTTAATCCTGACAGGATAGGGGTCAAGATAAGAAGGTGGAGGGCAGAAGACATCAAGGTGAGGGGCAATACTCAAAAGGAGGGGAAATTATCCTAGCCAGGATCAAATTTATGACACAATGGTATGTAAAGGTGGTAGGAGCTTCAAGGTTTTTCTGGGCTTTTTTTGTTTTTGTTGAGGAAAGTGGGATTAAATGACTTGCCCAGGGTCATACAGCTAGGAAGTGTTAAGTGTCTGAACTCACATATGAACTGAAGTCCTCCTGACTTCCGGGCTAGTCCTCTTATCCACTGCTCTATCCATTGAGCTATCTAGCTGCCCCCTGGACTCTTTTTTTAAAACTCAAATTTTCCAATTCTAATGATAAGGAAGGGGGTGGTAGTGATTATGACTTATATCCAGGGTTCAACACTACTTACACTCACAGTTATATTTACTGCCTGTCTTGCTCTATGCTAGTTCCCCGTATCTCTTTCCCTCCTTTTACCTCTCTCCTCACCAGTGTTTTGCTTTTCTAACCAATTTTTCCCTCAATCTATTCTCCCTTCTATCAATCTCCCTTTTCTTTTCTCTTTTCCCTCTCTTCTGCCAGTCTCTTCCCTGCCCCAACCCCCACTTTTAAAGTAATCTCCATTCCTACTTTTCTGTGGGGTAAAATAGATTTCTTTACCCAATTAACTGGTTTTGTTATTTTATTTCCTCTTTGAGTCAAATCTGATGAGAGTAAAGTTCAAACAATGCTCACCCTTCTTTCCCTCTACTGTAATAGGTCTTCATGCTGCTTCATGTGATATATAATTTATCCTATTCAGCCTCTTCTTTTTGTTGTGCCTGTCTCAGTTTCCCTCAGTTGCTGTCTCAGTTTCCCTCAGTTGTAGTATCAGTCTCCCTTAATTGCTGTTTCAATTTCCCTTAATTGCTCTGTCCCAGAATAGAAATCCCCACTTCCTGACTTTCAGAAATAATTGGACTCACATTGCAAAGTAATCATGAAACCTCCAGATGGTCAGCTTCAACCTACCTCTTATTTATCTATGACCCAGCTTCTCCAGCAGCCCTCACCCCTTTATCTGTAGTCTTCTTTGCCAAGGCATCCCTTACTCCTAACCTGTCAGAACTGAATTTATGGTTTCCTTGGACACCAGATGTGCTCAGCTGTTTCCATGAGTTCTTTGTCTCCCTTAGCTATAGGAACCTATATTAATCCATGACTTTCCTCTAAGGAGGGCTGTGTACTTTGTACTCAGTCGGCTGACTGAGTCCCACCAGGCCTGATCCATAGCTATGGATTCTGAACTCTCTATTAACATCAATAAAGCATTACCTAATTTCCCTGTGTGATACTGCCTCAGTTTTTCCCTGAGCACTACATTTTTCCTTCTCTCAATACAATGCTTGTTTTCACCTCTTAAATTTTTTTTTAATCATCACAAAGTCAGCTTATACCCATATCTTCTAAGTATATTCCATCAGCCCTAATAAAGCTACAGATCTTTAGAATTACAAGTATCATCTTCCAATAGAAAAATGTAAATAGTTTAACCTTATTGTATATTGTGTTTTTTTTCTTTCCTGTCTACCTTGTTATGTTTCTCTTTGAGTCTTGTATTTGAATACCCAATTTTCTTTTAGGCTCTGGTCTTTTTATGAGAAAAGTTTAAAAGTCCTTAATGTCATTGAATATCCATCATTTACCTGAAAAGATTATGCTCAGTTTTGCTGAGTAGTAGTTGTTTCTTGGTTGTAATCCAAGCTCCTTTGCCTTCTAGAATATCATATTCTGTTAAGGTCCAAGATTTTGGGGGGACCCTGGTGAGAGAAGTTTGTCTTTGAATTGATGATCAAAGGGTGTGGTCTGTGATTCCCTTGAGAAACTTAAGGCTGAGATACTTGAGTGATAATGGCTTAATAGCTATTCAGAGTGATCTTTTGTAAAGGAGAATCCTATCCTCTTAACTGAATACCTCCTTTCAATACAAGCTTAACTGCTGATGATGGGTGTGGGTGAATGGACAAAGGGCATGACCACAGAGTGGGGGAAGGAAGGAAGGAAGGAGACTAGGAGGAGGGGTCAGGTGATGAGGAGAGGCAAGACTAGGAGGAGGGAAGATATAAGGAAGGCTGGCTGTAAAGGAAAGGAGAGTGCTGAATAAAGAACTGCCATAAAACATCCTTCTCTGGGTTGACCCTTCTTGGAGACCAAGCCGGATGGGCACTGAAGCACATGATAGTTGAGACCTGGCTATCCTCCCCTAAATATTGCTCCTAGCGATATTCTACTCAGATCTTTAAATATAGAAACTGCTAAGTAACCCCCACTATGGTTCCTTGATATTTCAATTGTTTCATCCAAGCTACTTACAATATTTTCTCCTTGAACTCCCAAGGTCAAACCATTCACTAGACTCAGATGCCTTCATTTTGCCACAACTCTGTGAAAGAGGGTTGACTAGAGTTGTTATAAAGATAAATGTAAATTTCAAACAGTGGGTGAAAAAGAATTTCAAGTAGCAGCAGCATCAGTGACATAATATTGTGAACAACTTTACACTGAATAACATCACGTTGGTAATTGAAAAAGCAGAATTTTAAATTCTCAAACTTTTAAGAAATAACTAACATTTTAAAAAGGTCTTTAAAGTAAGATAAATGAAAATTCTGAGATACAAAGGTTCAGGGTAATAAATCAATTCATTAATTAAGCTAGCTGGCAATCAATAAATTGATGGTTGGTGGGTTTTTTTGGTAACTAAAAACCCCAAAGGAGAACACTACAATGTCATAAATCCCTTCTAAAGGGAATTCACCTGACAAGTGAAACTCAATGGTGAGGGAGAAGTTTCCACCAATGAAGAGGAAATTAGAGCAATAATCAGGAGTTACTTTGCCCAACTTTATGCCAGTAAGTTTGATAACCTAAGTGAAATGGAGGAATATCTACAAAAATATAGATTGCCCAGATTAACAGAAGAGGAAATAAATTACTTTAATAGTCCCATTTTAGAAAAAGAAATAGAACAAGTTATTAATCAACTCCCTAAGAATAAATCCCCAGGACCAGATGGATTTACATGTGAATTCTACCAAACATTTAAAGAACAATTCACTCCAATATTATATAAACTATTTGAAAAAATAGGGAATGAAGGACTCCTACCAAACTCCTTTTATGATACAGACATGGTACTGATACCTAAACCAGGTAAAACAAAAACAGAGAAAGAAAATTATAGACCAATCTCCTTAATGAATATTGATGCAAAAATCTTAAATTAAATACTAGCAAAGAGATTACAGAAAATCATTCCCAGAATAATACACCATGACCAAGTAGGATTTATACCAGGAATGCAGGGATGGTTCAATATTAGGAAAACTATTAGCATAATTGACTATATCAATAACCAAATTAACAAAAAACATATGATAATCTCAATAGATGCAGAAAAAGCATTTGACAAAATCCAACATCCATTCCTATTAAAAACACTAGAGAGTATCGGAATTAATGGATTTTTCCTTAAAATAGTCAGTAGCATCTATTTAAAACCATCAGCTAGCATCATATGTAATGGTGATAAACTGGAACCATTCCCAATAAGATCAGGGGTGAAACAAGGTTGCCCACTATCACCATTACTATTCAATATTGTATTAGAAATGCTAGCTTTGGCAATAAGACAAGAAAAAGAGATTAAAGGAATTAGAGTAGGCCATGAGGAAACCAAATGATCACTCTTTGCAGATGATATGATGGTCTACTTAGAGAACCCTGGAGAATCAACTAAAAACTATTAGAATTAATCCACAACTTTAGCAAAGTTGCAGGATACAGAATAAATCCACATAAATCATCAGCATTTTTGTACATCACCAACAAAATGCAACAGCAAGAGATACAAAGAGAAATTTCATTCAAAATAACTATCGATACTATAAAATATTTGGGAATATATCTGCCAAGGGAAAGTCAGGATCTATATGAGCAAAACTACAAAACTCTCCACACAAATAAAGTCAGATCTAAACAATTGGAAAAACATCAAGTGCTCTTGGATAGGTTGAGTGAATATAATAAAGATGGCAATACTACCTAAACTAATCTATTTATTTAGTGCTATACCAATCAAACTCCCAAGAAATTATTTAACTGACTTAGAAAAAATAACAACAAAATTCACCTGGAAAAACAAAAGGTCAAGAATTTCAAGGGAATTAATGAAAAAAAAAATGCAAATGAAGGTGGCCTAGCTGTACCAGATCTAAAACTATATTATAAAGCAGTGGTCACCAAAACCATTTGGTACTGGCTAAGAAATAGAGTAGTGGATCAGTGGAATAGGTTAGGTTCACAGGACAAAATACTCAATGACAATAGTAAACTAGTGTGTGATAAACCCAAAGATCCCAGTTTTGGGGATAAAAACTCACTATTTGACAAAAACTGCTGGGATAATTGGAAACTAGTATGGAAGAAATTAGACATTGACACACACCTAACACCATATACCAAGATAAGGTCAAAATGGATTCATGATGTAGGCATAAAGAATGATATTATAAACAAATTAGAACAATGTAGGATGGTTTACCTCTCAGACCTGTGAAGGGGGAAGGAATTTGTGACCAAAAAACTAGAGATCATCATTAATCACAAAATAGATAAGTTTGACTATATCAAGTTAAAAGTTTTTGTACAAACAAAATGAATGCAGACAAGATTAGAAGGGTAGCAGTAAACTGGGAAAATATTTTTACATTCAAAGGTTCTGATTAAAAAAAAAAACAAAGGTTCTGATAAAGGCCTCATTTCTAAAATATATAGAGAATTGACTCAAATATATAAGAATTCAAGCCATTCTCCAATGGATAAATGGTCAAAAGATATGAACAGACAATTTTCAGACGAAGAAATTGAAACTATTTCCAGTCACATGAAAAGGTGCTCCAAGTCACTATTGATCAGAGAAATGCAAATTAAGACAACTCTGAGATACCACTACACACCTGTCAGATTGGCTAAAATGACAGGAAATGATAATGACGAATGTTGGAGGGGATGTGGGAAAACTGGGACACTGATACATTTTTGGTGGAATTGTGAATGGATCCAACCATTCTGGAGAGCAGTTTGGAACTATGTTCAAAAAGTTATCAAATTGTGCATACCATTTGACCCAGCAGTGTTTTTACTGGGCCTATATCTCAAAGAGATTTTAAAGGAGGGAAAGGGACCCACATGTGCAAAAATGTTTGTGGCAGCCCTTTTTGTAGTGGCAAGAAACTGGAAATTGAAAGGATGCCCATCAATTGGAGAATGGCTGAATAAATTATGGTATGTGAATATCATGGAATATTATTGTTCTGTAAGAAAACGACCAGCAGGACGATTTCAGAGAGGCCTGGAGAGACTTGCATGAACTGATGCTGAGTGAAATCAGCAGAACCAGGAGAACATTATACACAGCAACAAGACTATATGATGATCAATTCTGATGAACATGGCTCTCTTCAACAATGATGTGATTCAAACCAGTTCCTATTGTTCAGAGATGAAGATAGTCATATACATCAAGAGAGAGGTCTGTGGGAACTGTGTGGACCACACCACAGCATTTTATCGCTTTCTGTGAATATTTTCATGCATTTTGTTTTCCTTCTCAGGTTGTTTTTTTTCTTCTCTCTCTAGATCTGATGTTTCTTGTGCAGTAAGATAATTATATCGATATGTATACATATATTGGATTTGTCATATAATTTATCATATTTAGCATATATTAGATTACCTGTCATCTAGGGGTGGTGGGTGGGGGGAAGGAGGGGAAAAGCTTGGAAAAAAAAAGTTTTTTGCAAAGGTCAATGTAGAAAAATCACTCATATGTTTTGTAAATAAAAAGCTTTTAATAAAAAAAAAAAAAGAAATTCACTGGTGAATACTGATTTTGTGGAGGTGGGTAAAAGTCTTCAGGTCCTTCTGCTTGATTGTGAGACTGAGCAGCTTCTAGCAATCTGGACAGAGGATATCATTTTCACCTGAATCTCTGACTATTTTTTTTTCTTTCACAAACTAGTTCCCTGTATCTGAGGAAATCAGGGATAGGGATTCCTTTCTCCAGAGTAGAGGTCCACCTAGACTAGATTCTATTGTATTCTAAACAAAAATGAAGTTTCCTCGTTGGGTGGCATTCTGCCCAAAATCGACTAGTTTATTCCTTGAGGACTAGGAGCAATCTCATCAATTATCCATGAGACTGACTGATCTTAACAGGACTTGAATCTTTAAAAAAAATGAAAGAAAAATGGTGGTTCACAATAATTAGCTCTTGATATAAGAGTATAATATTAATTTCTCTCAAAGTTTTGTGAATTGCTTTACCTAAAATGCCTTAATATCATAGCTGAAATAATTAGGCTAACAATTTAGGCCATGGAATAATAAAACAAGCTTGATTGCATATGTGCCTATTAACTAAAAAAAAAAAATTCCAACAATATTATAGAAGCATTGTCCCCTTTTCAAATAATTTGTAATTGTTTGGATTTTTACAATTTGCATTTTCTTTATTTACTCCAGAAGTCCTTCAGGTTATTTATGTAATTGAATTGGCATGATTTAATATCACACTCAATCAGGTAATAAAAAATTCATTAAGGGCCAGGCACTAATGCTGAGCTCTGAAAATAAAAAAAAGTCAGGAGATAGTCCTTCCTCTTCAAAAGCTTATGGCAGAAAGAAGATGCAAATAAAAATATACAAAGCATGCTCTTTATAGGATAAATAGGAAATAATTAACATAAGAAAGTCTCTAGAATTAAGAGGAGATGGGTAAGGTTTTTGATCAAGGTGGGATTTTCCTTGAAACTTAAAGCTGGGGAAGTCAATAAGTAGGGCTAAAGAGAGACAGATGGAGAAAAGATGGAATGTCTCGTTAGAGGAAAAGCCAAGAATCTAGTGTTATTAGATCAAAGAGTACATGTCCAGGATTAAGGTATAAGAAGACTAGAAATGTGAGGGAGAGCTAGATTATAAAGACCTTTCAATGCCAGATATAGCATTTTGTAATTGATCTTGGAGACAAAAGGGAGCCACTGGAGTTTATTGAATCAGGGGTGAGGAGTGTAGTGATCATCAGACTTGTGCTTTAAGAGATAGAAGTGGAGAGAGAGCTGAGGGTCTACACTAGAGTGGTGACAATGTCATTACAGATGTTGCAAAGGTGATATCAACAGACGGATATGGGAAGCAAGAGAGGTCAACATCAAGGTTGAGAGAGTGTGGGTGGAGATAATCTTGTTTTGGGAATGTTGAGTTTAAAATATATATTGGATATCCAGTTCCAGATGTCAGAAAGGCATTTGGAGATACAAGATTGGAGATTTTGAAACAGAATAGGTAGATTAAAGAATCAATGAATATAAAATTAGTAGTTAAATATATGGGAGCTGATAAGATCACTAAGTTAAACAGTGCATAAGGAAGAGAGAAGAGGGCCTAGTACAGAATCTTGAGGGATACCTCTCTAACTTGGACTCATGGGATGGAAAATCCAGCAAAGGAAGTGGTCAGATAGATAGGAACAAAAACCTAGAAAGAAGTACAAATGGATTGTTGAATTATTTTTTCTTTCTTTTTTTTTTTTGATTAAATCCTTCCTATTTTTCAATTTTTAATGTAAGATATACAAATCCTACCTTCAATGCTTGCCAGCCATGTGATCGTAGATAAATTATTTATACTCTCTAGCCTTCAGTTTCCTTTTCTTTAAAACTAGGATAATCAGAGCATCAGTTTCACAATATTGTTAAGAGGATCAAAAGAGATGACATAATAATTACTATTATTATCATGGTCATTGCCACAATAGAAGATCACAAATGATATTATCAAATATTTGTTGCCTTAGGTTATTGTATGTACAATGAAATTGTAATACATTCCTTGTATTATAAAATAAAATATGAACTAAGAAAATTAATTGTATAAATTAATTGTAAAACTTGATCAAGAACATGAATATTCCTTAGGTAAAAGTTTTGAAAACGATTTTAAGATCAGTGCTTCCTTTTTCCAGATAGACCTTGCAGGTAGTTGCAATGTGAGCTATTCACCCAAAACAACTGCTTCTAGATAAAGCATTGGAACTGGGATTGGTATATCTGGATAAATTCTCTTTTCAATTAACTGAAGGACCAGATAGAAAGTGTATCTCAGTTAGCTTTTTATTTTTTTGCAACAAGCTGTTTGCTGGTAGGCATCTCCACCACATGGACTGTTCTGATACTCTCCATTGCCAACTTCTACTATTTAATGTTATATGAAAGAGAGATTTATAAGAGTATAAATGTTAAATTCAGGAAATCACCATTGTGATGGTGGGCTACTTAAATAAAGTTTACAAGAGTCAGGCTCTATGTTTAAGAGTTTCTGTGGTATAGGATAGAGAAGAACGGGAGGGATGGTAAGGATGTGAGTAGAGTGAGGAAGAGCCCAGAACTTAAGTTTGAATGAGGAAACAGGGAGACAAACATTATGACTTGTATTTAAAAGAATTTGAAGAAACTAAGAGGAAAGAATAGGAAGCAAAGAATTAAACTGCTAGGTATTATACCTGAGGGCACCAGGGTCTTACCTCCTCCCTAGTTTCAGTGCGCATCAGGACACAACCCGCGTGTTCCCCAAGGAGAGTCACAAGCCAGAAGAAGATGAAATCAAGATGCTCTTTATTGAAGCGCTTTCCTCAGCCAGCCTGTTCCACCATCTTTAGTCCCTCCTTTTATCCCCCTTGCCCACCCAACTTCTAGGGTACTGGCATGAGAGTCAGAAAGATAGTGGAGCTCACATCCTGATAACAGAGCAACATCTTGGGGCAAGCCTGTTTTTAGATCACTGTGAATTACTCCTATCTGAGCCATTGTCAGTAACCTCAGCATGTCCTGGGTGTCATGTTTGTCAAGGGAACTGCACACAATACCTTCTTATCCTCAAGTCAACACAAACTTATCAGGGTCCCCAACTTTTGGGCCCTAACATTAAACCATTTAACCAATCATATTCCAATGGGCTTTTTCAAATGTTATGCAAGTTAACTAACGTTCCTGAATCCAAGTAAATATTTATGTGTGTGTATGTACCCATTTTATTGGAGTTTAATTTAATGCAGCCCTACAGGGGCTAACCCAAGCTGCATGAGCACTGCTATCCTTTGTAAACTGAGTTAATTGCACAAACCACTGCAGACCTAACTTTGAACTGCCCATCTCAGACTGGGTTCCCTGGCTGAGATGGAGCTCCAGAACTGCAGAGGACCTGACAAGCTTGCAACAGGGAGCACTATAGAAGGCTGTTAAACAGCTCTGGGGCTATCAGGGAGAGACTTGCCCCCCATAGGTCCCTGCACTTTTTTTAGTTTTAGTATCTGCTCCTGGTAGGGTCAATTACAGTTGTGGTGCTGAAACCTTCCAGGTATCTGAGGGCAGGTGATTCAATGATTTGAATATTCAGGAGAGAGAGTGTGGAATGTTGTGCCACAGTTCCCCTGTCTCAGTTTCCCTCAGTTGCTGTTTCAGTTCCCCTTAATTGTTCTGCCCCAAAATAGCAATCCCCACTTCCTGACCATCAGAAATAATTGGACTCGAAAGGGGGGCGGAGCCAAGATGGCGGAGTGAAAACGTGACTCTCTGCGTCCTCCTCCGATCTTCTCTCAAACCAACAATAAAATAAGCCTCTGAACTGATCTTCAAGTCAACGAATCCAGAAATATTTGGACACTGCTTGCTGATATCTCTGAAGAACTTCACATCAGGTTTGTTTAACTGAGACAGAGGAATAAACAGTCCACTAGGTTCAGCCCGGAACTGAGGGTGGGACTCAGCTCAGCATGGCAGAAACTCCACACTCCAAACTCCAAACACCTGGAGTTTATCTGAGGCACTTGGGACATTCTGTCCTGACTGGGGACAGGTGTTCTGGCAGGCTTGCCTTGTTTAAGGAGTAATTCAGACTTAGTCCTAGCCCCCACAGGCCCAGCACCTTAAGTTAATTCGCTGAATTGCCCCAGGGCAAAGATCTTCAGCTGCTGTTTTTTTCCCTACCTTTAAGAGATAATCCACACTGTCTAAAAAAAAAAAAAAAAAAAAAATGAAGAAGGAAAAGAGAGCTCTCACCATAGACAGCTTTTATTGAGAAAAAGAAGAGATGACCCCAGATCCTGAGGTTCCTTTAGACAAAATTCCAGAGGAAGTTATTAAGGACCATCACTGGTCCCCTTTTCAAAAGGCCTTTCTGGAAAATTGGAAAAAAAGGATCTCCAAAGAGAGCTGGAGGATAAATGGGAAAATAAACTGAAATCAGTGCAAAAAGGATATGATGCCCTGCAAAAGAGATATGAAAAAGACGCCAATTTATTAAAAAATAAAATTAGTGAAGTGGAAAAAGAGTGCAATGAACAAAAAAATTCAATTGGCCAGTTACAAAAGGAGCTTAAAAAGGTAACTGAAGCAGCAACAACAATATTACATGATGATCAATTCTGATGGACATGGCTCTCTGCAACAAAGAATTGTCTCAAACCAGTTCCAAATGTTCACTGAAGAAAACCACATATACCCAGAAAGAGGGATATAAAATATGGACCACAACGTAACATTTTCATGATCTTTATTGAGGTTTGCTTGCATTGTGTTTCCTTTCTCTGATTTCCTTTTTTTTTTTTTTCTTGTAGATAGGATTTTTCTTGCACAACTTGTCAAGTATTTCAACATTATTAGCATGTAGTGGACTTCCTGCCATCTAGGGGAGGGGAGGGGACTGGGGGTAAAATTTGTAATGGAAAGCTTTGTAAAGATCAATTCTGGGGAACTACCCATACATATGTTATACAAATAAAAAGCTTTAATAAAAAAAAATAGAAAAATAAAAGGTACCTGAGGAAAACACTTTAAAAATAAGAATTGAACAAATGCAAGTGAATGACTGAATAAGACTTCAAGAATCAGTCAAACAAAAACAAAAAAATGAAAAATTAGAAGAAAATATGAAATATCTCCTAGGAAAAACAACTGACTTGGAAAATAGATCTAGGAGAGACAATCTAAGGATTATTGGACTTCCTGAAAGCCATGATGAAAAAAAGAATCTAAACACTATCTTCCAGGAAATCCTGAAAGAAAACTGCCCTGAGATTGTAGAATCAGAAGGCAAAATCACCATTGAAAGAATTCACTGATCACCTCCTGAAAGAGACTCCAAAATTAAAACCCCAAGGAATATCGAGGCTAAATTTCAGGACTATCGCACCATGGAAAAGATTCTGTTAGCAGCTAGAAAGAAACAATTCAAATACCAAGGATCAATAATTAGAATCACACACGATCTGTCAGCCTCCACATTGAAGGATTGAAGGGCCTGGAACCAGATATTCCAAAAGGCAAGGAACTTGGATTACAGCCAAGAATAACTTATCCAGCTAGAATGAGCATTATCCTCCAGGGAAAAAGATAGTCATTCAATGATATAGGTGAATTTCACCTATTTCTAATGAAAAGACCAGATCTGAACAAAAAATTCGACCTCCAAACACAGAACTCAAGAGAAGCATAAAAAGGTAAAAAGGAAAGGACTCTTGAGAACTTTATTTCTACTATAGGGATACTTAAAGTTTGGGGGTATAATTAACTAGACATTACTTCGATAATATGAAAAAGAAAACTAGAGGGGGAAAGGATGTCATACTGGGGAAAAGAGGGAAAAAATGGTAAAATAAGATCTAAAAAAAAAAGGAGGTAAAAACAAGGTAAAATCTCTTGAAGAGGCAAAGAAAACCTAATATAATTGAGAGAAAGAGGGGAGGGAGATGAGCATTGTGTAAATCTTACTCTCATCAGGTTGGCCTCTAAAAGGGTATATCAGACACTTGATTTCACATAGAAACTTGTCCATTTCTAGAGGGAAGTGGGAGGGAAAGGAGGAAAAGAAAGGGATAAACTAATAGAAGGGAAAATAGAAGAATCAGGGGAAAGGAGTAGAAAAAGGGGGAGGGGATCTAAAGGGTGGATTGTTTTGGAGAGGGGGTCATCAAAAGCAAAGTACTGAGGAGGGGGGAAGGGAGAAAGGGGAAAGGAAAGGGAAAAACATAACTTGGGTAAATAAGATGGCAGGAAATAAAGAATTAGTTATTCTAACTGTGAATATGAATGGGATGAACTCCCCCATAAAGCGGAAGCAGATAGCAGACTGGATTAAAAACCAGAAACCCACAATATGTTGTTTACAAGAAACACATCTAAAACATAGTGACACATATAGGATGAAGGTAAAAGGCTGGAGCAGAACCTATTATGCTTCAGGTGAACAAAAAAAAGCAAGGGTAGCAATCCTTATCTCAGATCAAGTAAAAGCCAAGATAGATCTAATCAAAAGAGATAAGGAAGGAAACTATATTTTAATAAAGGGTACCATAGATAATGTAGAAATATCAATACTAAATATATATGCACCAAGTGCAATAGCATCCAAATTCCTAGGGGAGAAATTAAGAGAGATGCAAGAAGAAATAGATAGCCAAACTATACTAGTGGAGGATCT
>JAJPUD010008156.1:27181-59909 GCA_023553655.1 Myrmecobius fasciatus | reverse complement strand
GACAGGTGTGTAGTGGTACCTCAGAGTTGTCTTAATTTGCATTTCTCTGATCAATAGTGATTTGGAGCACCTTTTCATATGACTAGAGATGGTTTTAATTTCATCATCTGAAAATTGTCTGTTCATATCCCTTGACCACTTATCTATTGAAGAGTGGCTTGAATTCTTATACATATGAGACAATTCTCTATATCTTTTAGAAATGAGGCCTTTATCAGAAACATTAAATGTAAAGATGATTTCCCAATTTGATGCTTCCCTCCTAATCTTGTCTGCATTAGTTTTATTTGTACAGAAACTTTTTAACTTAATATAATCAAAATTATCCATCTGGTGTTCAATTAGGAGTTCCAGGTCTTCTTTGGACATAAATTTGTTCCATCTCCACAGGTCTGAGAGATAAACTATATTACGTTCCTCTAACTTGCTTACAAAGTCCTTCTTTATATCTAGATCATGAACCCATTTAGATCTTATCTTGGTATGTGGTATTAGGTGTGGGTCAAGCCCTAATTTCTTCCACACTAGTTTCCAATTTTCCCAGCAGTTTTTGTAGAATAGTGAGTACTTATTCCAAAAGCTGGCATCTTTGGATTTATCAAACACTAAATTGCTAAAGTTATTGCCTAGATTGTCCTGATATCCTATTCTATGCCACTGATTGACTGCTCTATTTCTCAGCCAGTACCAAATGGTTTTGATGACTGCTGCTTTATGATATAGTTTTAGATCTGGTACAGCAAGGCCACCTTCATCTGCCTTTTTTTTTTCATTAATTCCCTTGAAATTCTTGACCTTTTGTTCTTCCAAATGAACTTTGCTACTATTTTTTCTAGATCTGTAAAATAATTTCTTGGGAGTTTGGTATGGCACTAAATAAGTAGATTAGTTTGGGTAGTATTGTCATTTTTATTATATCATATCCCTTGACCATTTATCTATTGGAGAGTGGCTTGAATTCTTATAAATGAGACAATTCTTTATATATTTTAGAGATTGAAGGGCCTTTATCAGAATAAAATGTAAAGATGATTTTCCAATTTGTTGCTTCCCTCCTAATTTTGTCTGCATTAGTTTTGTTTGTACAAAACCTTTTTAACTCAATGTAGTGAAAATCGTTCCAAATCTTCTTTGGACATAAATTTATTCTATCTCCACAGGTCTAGGAGGTAAACTATACTATGTACGTCTAATTTGCTTCTTATAATTGATGTTTATAAGAGCTAGAAAAAGTTTGCTTTTTATTAACACGATTTTATTAGCCTTATCTCTTGTATAGTTCTCAAATGTTTTAGAAGCTCATTCATGTCCCTCCATCTCCTGGATTTCTTTTCTCAGAGATATGATTTGGGCAAATATTAGGGTAAATACTATAATATTTGTCTATTTCTCCTCGGTGTTGTTGATAGTTTACAGAGAACCAAAGATTTCTGCTTTGAGACAAATCACTTTCAGTAATTAGTCAAAATACAGACAAACATAAAATTTTAAAAATATGTGCAAAAAGACCAATCGCAAACCGGCGCGGGCATTTACAGTGTTGGGGGTAGGGTAGGGGTGAATAGAAATCAGTTTTATTCTAATATTTTAATTCCAGAAGCAAGGAAAATCAAGTACGGCTTTTGTCATTAAACTAGCATT
This sequence comes from Myrmecobius fasciatus, assembly GCA_023553655.1. Taxonomy (NCBI): domain Eukaryota; kingdom Metazoa; phylum Chordata; class Mammalia; order Dasyuromorphia; family Myrmecobiidae; genus Myrmecobius; species Myrmecobius fasciatus. The sequence continues at coordinate 58,268 of JAJPUD010008156.1, read as the reverse complement.
TTAACTAGGTGCAGTTAGAGGATTGAATTAAACACCAATTAAGACAAAACGCGGGACTTTCGAACGTTGTTTTGTCCAATCAGGAGAGAGTTACTTCTATAAATAGTCAGAAACCCTTCCTACAATACTTCTCTTACAAAGGTACTGTGTGAGGCTGTTTTTGAAAAATGGCTCGTACTAAGCAAACTGCCCGTAAATCCACAGGAGGGAAGGCACCTCGCAAACAGCTAGCTACGAAAGCAGCCCGTAAAAGTGCCCCTGCCACAGGCGGCGTGAAGAAGCCTCACCGCTATCGCCCCGGTACCGTAGCACTTCGAGAGATTCGCAGGTACCAAAAGTCAACTGAGCTGCTGATCCGCAAGCTGCCCTTCCAGCGACTGGTGCGTGAGATCGCACAAGACTTCAAGACTGATCTTCGCTTCCAGAGTTCTGCTGTAATGGCTTTACAAGAAGCCAGTGAATCCTATCTTGTGGGTCTTTTTGAGGACACTAATCTGTGTGCTATCCACGCCAAACGGGTAACTATCATGCCCAAGGATATCCAGCTAGCTCGCCGCATCCGAGGAGAGAGGGCTTAAGCCACAAGGAGGCGCGAAATAAATTCAAAGGCTCTTTTAAGAGCCACAGATATTCTCAATGAGGGCTGTACTAGCTAGCATTTGTATGCTGACTTCCATGAGTTTTGGTTATTTCCAGGTTTACACATTTAACTCTACCCAGATCAATTTGTATAAATCTTTCCAGGCCTTGTTCATCATTTTTTAATAGAATAATTATAATCCATTACCTTCATATACCACAACTTGTTCAGCCATTCCCCCGTTGATGGGCATCTACTCATTTTCCAATTCTTTGCTACTACAAAAAGAACTACATTTTGGAAAATGTGGGTCCTTTTTTTCTCCTTTATGATTTCCTTGGGAATTACATCTAGTAATGGCACTGCTGGGTGCTAGGCACTGTTCTAATGGCTAGAGATACAGAGACAAAAATAAATAAAAATTCCACTTTCAAGGAATATTATTGGAGAAATGGAAAAAAATTCAAATGGAAGAAAAACAAAATCCTAAGCTCTTGGGAGAAAAATCAAAAGACGATCTGCTTATTTACAATATGGAGACACAACACACATAAAAAAGTGGAAACCAGAAACTGTATGTGAGACTGGGGTGGGGGGGAAGAGATTGTCATCCCCCGTCTAGGAATAATGGCAGAGATAATCATGTTTCCAAAACTACAAGGCCAGACTTGAAGGAAGATTAGAGAATATAAGGGAAAATGATATAAAATAAAGCATGACTGGGGACTATCTGAAATGATGGGCTAAGTGAGGCAGTCATCAGTCAGTATAACGGGACTCCAAAGTCAAAGTTCCAGAGAGAAAAGAATTAAAGGAAGGAGACTTAAGGAGCTCACATTCTGTACTGTACAGACTGTACACATGTAAACATATACAGGTTAATTACAAAATAAGAAAAAAGGCAGTTAGGGGAAGTATCAACATTGAGACATTACTGGAAAGATACTGTGGGGAAGAAGCTGCTTTAGCTGTGTCTTGAAGAGATGAATTCTTTATGTAGGGGAAGTACATTTAGGCAGGGAACAGATAGGGTCATTGTATGTGGAACATAGAAACAAAAGTCCAATAAACAGATGCCAGGCTAGGGTAACTTGGAATAAGAAACTGGGTCTTAAACTACATAGTTACGGGCTATCTATATAAAGATCATAGAATAAATCATAAAACTGAATTTTCCCTAAGGAATGGGGAAGGATTGGGTACTCTTGTACTGCTGAAGTGTTAATCATCTCATCTATCCTCTAGGGAAAGTTGGAGAAATCGATAGAGCACCTAAGGAAGCAAATGAGAGAAGCACTGCATTTTCAAACCTAGGGAGAGGAGACTTGTATTATTTGGCAGGCAAGTGACTTGAAGCTGCAATGGGATCTTTCCTAATACCTTTTTGTGAGTGTATGGAGGGGGACAGGGAATAAGAGGCTAGCGGGGCTAGCCACGCAACCTCTGGGCACAAGCCCTGGAGTAGATGCTTTTGAGGCCCTTGCTTAAGTAGGAAGAACAAATGTAACCATTAATAGATGACTTAGGTCAGAGCTTTCTTATCCCCTTCTTGATATATAGAAAATGGTGGAGAGCTAGAAGCAGAATGTTACAGCTGAGTTTGATAAGTTTCAATGCTTCCTGGCTGAGGAGGAGCAGAAGGCTCCTGCAGAAGCTGGAGGAGGAAGAGAGTGAGATTCCCCCTAGACTCAGGGAGAACAAGGATAAACTGATCCAGCAAAGCCATCTCTTGGAAGAACTGATCGAAGAGCTAGAGGAGAGATGCCAGCATTCTACCTTGAGTCTGTTGCAGGTGAGTCTTGGTTCCTTTTCATTTTAGAGGCACAGAGATTAGAGATGGAAGAGAGACTGAATTAAATGAATTGTTGTTCTCTTGGGGTTAGAACAGGTAGCTTTAGGTCCCTCTTTTGGACATCCTGTTCTTTTTCCTCTGTCTCTTCTCCACCTATCATCAGCCCTGATTGGCACTGCTTATTATTTTTAATCACAGGACTATGAAAAGTTGGGGTGGGGAGAAAAGAGATGAAAAAAAGGACTGGAGAATATGAGATTTGGGGGATGGGATTTCAAGTAGTTAAGGCAGGAGAAGAGAAGGCTGAGAAGAGGGAAAAGAAATTATAGTTACTGAACCCTCTCTTATTCATATCACATTATTTAGATATGATTAGTTCCTTGTACATAATGAGTACTTAATAAGTATTTGTTGAGTTGAATTGATTTTTTTACTCAGCCCCAGTTCCTCAAAAAGGGAATCTCAGTGTTAAGAAGAGAAAGTAGTGCAAAGAAGGAAATTATTCCAATATTTATGTATGTTCTTTCTGATGTCTCATTATGTAGCATGAAGGTGACTATATAAGTCTAGTCTGTATAAACTGTTTACAACATGCCATTTGAGAATCAGTGCTGGGTGGGGTGGCAATAAGAGAAATGAGAAAGTCCTTCCCACCTATTTCCATATAAATAGATGCCGGGAAATATTCTGAACTGTGTAGGTCTAGGAAGTCCAGTATATTGCAAAAAGTGAAAAGCACAACTCAAGTCTTCATTTCTTTACCTGCCTGGGGAACTAATAATCCCTAGTTCTCTAGTTCCTAGAAGGTTCACTAGATTGGTTTTTTCATTGATTTGAGAACTCCTTCCAAAGGTATTAGTCATAACACAACCATACCTTTTTATCTAGGGTAATTTCTGTCCATATCCTTCATAAAATTTCTTCCACAAAGGATAATCTCAATGTATTGGTGTGGGGGAAGGGGAGGAAAGGGGATTGTCTCCTTTACAAAGACACCAGTTCACACAAGGGCTGGCTTTTGGTTTATTCTCATTTTTGCTACATGATCAACATAGCTCCTTTTCCAGGAATACATTTCTGATGACCTTTATTTCATTGATAATGTTTTAGTATCCTCCAATTATGTGCCTCACCATTGCCCTTCAGGTGCAACTTTAATTCTTCTGAAGCTGTAGTGGTTTCTGACAGTCATGTAGCATCACTAGAAGAATTTTGAAGACTGACATTTAATAAAATGGATATTCGCTTCAGAGAAATATTTGAAATTATTGAAAACACAGCTCAGCTTCCCAAAGGCAATCCAATCAATAAATCAGCAAGCATTTATTAAATGCCAGTTATGTGTCAGGCACTATTTGAGGCTGTGAAAATACAAAGAAAAATGAAACAGTCCTTGTCCAAAAAGCTGTGTGTGTGTGTGTGTGTGTGTGTGTGTGTATGTACATACAAGGGTTCTGTCCTGTTCTTTTCTTCTTTGTTTCCCTTTGTATCTCTTCACTTGGTAACCTCATTAACTCTTATGGATTTAATTACCATCTGTATGCTAATGATCCTCAAATTTATCTATTTTGCCCCCATCTCTCTGTTGACCTTCAATCTTGTATCTCTCAATTACCTTTCAGACATCTCAAACTGGATATCCAATAGACAGTTGTAAATTCAAAAGATGTCCAAAATGGAATTCATTGTCTTTTCCCTACATTCTTCCCCCTTCTCCTTCCTCACTCTCCTACACTTTCTGTTACTGTAGGGGGCAAAACCACATACTCAATCTCTTAGGCTCACAGCCTAAGCGTCATCCTGACTCTTGACCACTCTTTTCCCTCCCTGTATCCAATCTATTGCTAAGGCCTACAAATTTCTTTTTTTGCAACATCCCTTCAATATGCCCCCATCTCTCTTCTGACACTTATCACTCTGATATAGATGCTCATTACCCAACTGCTTGTATTGTTGAAATAACAGGCTCTGCCTATCTCAAGTTTCTGCATTTCAATTAATCTTCCATTCAGCCACTAACTTGATTTTCCTAAAACATGATGGTGTTACCCTTCTTCCCTGCCACTCAGTAAACTTCAGAGACTTCCTAAGATCAAATACAAAGTACTCTGGCTTCCTAAGCCCTTCATGACCTAACCCCCTTCATACCTTTCCAGTCTTTTTACACTTTACAACCTAGATTCAGTGACATTGGCCTTCCTGTTCCACTGGCACTCCATCTCTCTGCTCTAGAATTTTCCCTGGCTGTGCACCATTCCATACCTGGAATGCTCTCCTCTTTCCTCTCCACCTACTGGCCTCCTTGGCTTCCTTTAAGATTCACTTAAAATCCTATCTTCTATTTTTTTTTTTAATTTTATTTTATTTGCAGAACATATGTATGGGTAATTCTTCAACATTGACCCTTACATAGCTTTCTGTTACAGATTTTCCCCCCAACTCCCCACCCCTCCCCTAGATGGCAGGATATTCACTACGTGTTAATTATGTTAAAATACTTGGCAAATCAAATATATGTATACATATTTCCACACTTATCATTGTTGTGCAAGAAAAATCGTATCCACACAGAAGACATATCAGATAAAGGAAACACAATGTAAGCAAACATCCATCAAGAGTATGAGAATGTTATGTTGTGGTCCACATTTCACGTCCCTCTCTCTGGGTGTATATGGCTTTCTTCACTGAACAATTGGAAGTGGTTTGAAACATTTCATTATTGAAGAGAGCCATGTCCATCAGAATTAATCATCATATAGTATTGTTGTTGCCGTGTATAATGATCTCCTGGTTCTGATTGTTTCACTCAGCATCAGTTCATGCAAGTCTCTCCAGGCCTCTCTGAAATCATCCTGCTTGTCGTTTCTTATAAAACAAAAATATTCCATAACATTCATATACCATAATTTATTCAGCCATTCTGCAATTGATGGGCATCCATTCAGTTTCCAGTTTCTAGCCACTACAAAAAGGGCTGCCACAAACATTCTTGCACATGTGGGTCCCTTTCCCTCCTTTAAGATCTCTTTGGGATATAAGCCCAATAGAAACACTGCTGGGTCAAAGCGTATGCACAGTTTGATAACTTTTTGAGCATTGTTCCAAATTGCTCTCCAGAATGGTTGGATCCGTTCACAGTTCCACCAACAATGTATCAGTGTCCCAGTTTTCCCATATCCCCTCCAACATTCGTCATTATCTTTTCCTGTCATCTTAGCCAATCTGACAGGTGTGTAGTGGTACCTCAGAGTTGTCCTAATTTGCATTTCTCTGATCAATAGTGATTTGGAGCACCTTTTCATGTGAGTAGAAATAGTTTTAATTTCATCCTCTGAAAATTGTCTGTTCATATCCTTTGAATGGAAAATCCTATCTTCTAAAGGAAGACTTTCTCAACACCTCTTAATTCTAGTCTCCCCTCTTTCAATTATTTTCTATTTATCCTATATGCAGCTTGTTTATTCATATTTGTTGCTTATTGTCTCCTCCTTTAGATTGTAAGCTTCTTGAAGGCAGGGATTGTATTTTGTTTTTTTGCATCTCCAACACTTTGCATTGTTCCTGGAACATAACAAGTACTTAAAAATGTTTACTGATTGACTGGAGAGGAGAAGAAAGAATTCTAGCAGTTTGTGGTAAGGGAGATAGGATTTAGAAAGGTTTCACAGAGAGAATGGTGCTTGATCTGAATTTTTAAAGAATTTTAGGCATTGAAAGGGTTAGGGGAGGGGCGGTTTATTCCAGGCAAAGACAGAAGATGAAATGTCATATGTGAGGTGCCATCAGGAAGGCCTGTTTGGCTGCAGTGCAGGAAGAAGAGTAGCATATAATAGTGCTGAAAAGGTAGGCTGGAACCAGGTTGTAAAGGGTTTTGAAAGGCAAATAGTAGAATTCATATTTGATCCTTAAGGCAATGGGGAGCTCTGGAGTTTTTTTGTGTAAGGGATTGTCATGACTTACCTTTTACAGTGAAATCAGTTTGTCAGCTATGTAAAGAATGAATAGGGAGGGGAAAGAGCTCATTTGAGTCAAAAGACATCAATTATGAAGTTCTTGGAATATTCCAGGTGAGGTGATAAGGGGATAGAGAAAGGAGATGTAAAACTGGATATGACAAGATTTGGAAACTGATTGGAAATGTAGAGTGAGGGAGAGAGAAGAATTGATGCTAATGCCACAGTTGAAAATTTGAATGATTGGAAAAAGATAATGGCCTTGATAAAAATAAGGAAGTTCCATAGAAGGGAGGATTTTTAGGGAAAGATAATAAGTACTCTTTTGCAGATGTTGAGTTTGAGATGTTTCTGGGAGATTCTATTCATGGATCTAAGGCTCGATTTATAGATCCATCAATTAAATCCATGGGCTTGATGAGATCACCAAGTGAGAATATATGTAGAGAGATGAAAAGAGAACCTGGGAAAGAAACCTGGGGCACAACCACAGCTAGGATGGCACAGTTTAATCTGACAAAGGAAACTGAGAAGGAAAACTAATAGAGAGCAGTGTTATGAAATCTCTGAAAGGAGAGAGTAACTAGGAGAGGATGATGATCTACATTGCCAAATGTTTTAGAGGAAGAGAAGAGAATGAAGATTGAAGTAAGATTATTAGATTTGATCTAAGAAATTATTGATGACTTTGGACAGAAGAGTTTCAGTTGGGTGATAAGGTCAGAAACCCAGTTTCAAAAAGTTAAAGAATGTCTTAGAAAGGAATAATGGAGACATTTCTCTCCTGCTTGTTCTTCCTCTCTAGTTCAATTTCTGGATCCATCAAACTCATATTAAAAGTGGAGGCAGGGGAGGTAGGAGAAGTACTTTTGGAGAGGTAGGAGAAGTCCAACAAGCTCAGCCCACCAAGGTGAAAAAGAGATTTACCCCAAATAATTAGAGGAATTTATAAAATTATTGTATCTCTAAGGAATTAGATTATAGGCAAAGTGAATTATCCCCTGATAGACTAGTGAAGATAATAGGAGTTCCTGTCCTCCCTGCTCATTGCTGACTTTCTTTTCTTCCCATAGGATGTGAGAGATGTGCTGCATAGGTAGGTGGTTATCTTTTGCTTCTATCAGACGGGAAGGTGGGAGGGAGAATTGGAGAATGCTCATTGGCTGAGCCAGGTGGAACTTGTGCTCACCCTAGGAGTCAGGATGAGAAGTTGCAGTTGTCAGAGGTCATTTCCATGGAGCTGAGGACTATTTGCAGGGTTCCTGGGCTGGTAGAGATGCTGAAGCAATTCAGAGGTAAGTGGGACCCTGAAATGACCAAATGTTTTTAGATCTATTAACCTACTTGAATCCATAAACACACACATTTCCTTGAAAACCCAACAGAAGTATGTGGAAAGAAGTGCTTGGTTTCTTTTTGGTCTATTTATCCTCCTATTTCCACTAGGTGCCATATAGAACATCCTTTAGGCATGAATACTAGGCTACCAGTGAAAAAGTATAGGCAGGAGACTTCACCCCTCAGTTCTGTACATCTTTAATTCACTAGATATTTTTAAGATCCTGCTTTGGGTGAGGTTTTATTCTAGGCATTGTGGTGGGAAGTACAAATAAGCATATAGCAGACAACTATAACCCTTTTCTTGGTTCTTGTAATTAGGAGGGAACATTACTCACTGTAATTGAAAGTTTTCACATGGAAGTTTAGTGACTGTTAGGGCAGGGGTGAGTTGTTGGGTTGTGGAAGGGAATTTTATTCATAGTAGTCATAGGATAGTGAGGTGATATATAAAATAGCCAATTGATATGCCCTTTTAAGAAATTCTGTTGATTTGGTTACTGTATTGCTGTTCTTAGAACATGAATTATAAAGTGCAGAAAAGGGGATTATGCATCCTCTGGCAGGTAGATAATGGAATGGCCTAAATGGACAGATATGGGGTGTGAAGGTGAAGCCTGACTTTTTGGGTCACCTAGAAAGTGGCACTTAGTTTGAACTCACTCAGAACAAAAGTTTAAACCTGGAAAGAGAGTGAAGCAAATTGGGGTGGGTGTGTGTGTGTGTGTGTGTGTGTGTGTGTGTGTGTGTGTGTGTTTAAGGCTATAGAGACTTGAAGATTCAAGGGGAAAATGGGATCAATGACACCAAAGAACATGGAAAATTACATAATTGAGAGGCTATAGAGTGTAGCATCTCAGAAAAGATTCTGAGGACACAGAGTAGAGAACTTTGGAAAAATTCACTTCTTATTCTGAGTCAGGAGGAAAGAAAGATGAAAATGCAGAGAAATTTTGAGAGAAACATACATTGGAAGAAAAATTCACATGTGATTACATATCTTTTCTGTACTCAACTAAAAGGAAATTGCAGAGAGCAGAAAGAGGAAGGATGGAGGGAATAAGCACAAACCAAGGAGTATAGTATTTGAAGTTTTGAAGCAGATGTTTAGAAAGAAAGAGAGTGATAAACAGATGCTGGGAGCCAAGGACCCTGCGTGTAATGACACAGTCTCCACAGGGGCCTGACCCCCACGTGTGTAAAGCACCGTGAAAAAAACACCCCCACGTGTGTAAGGCACCGTGAAGAAACCCCCACAGAATTAAGCATTCAGGGATACATTTGGTTAATGATTATCTGCTTAATTTCTGTCCTAGGAGTTCTTAGCATAGCTGTATGTATATATACCCATCCATCACAATGAGGTGAGCACGAAGCCCTTCACCTCCAAAAGCCCCTTTGTACTTTCTGCCCAAACATGAAATAGCAAAGCATTAAACAAACTTAGAGACTGGGAAACTTGGGAAATTGATAGCTTTCCCCCAAAACTCCAAAAGAAATCTCCAGTTAATTCCTCTTGTTTGAAACAATTTCAGACCCAATCAACCTGACTCTTCTCTTTCCTATACAGAGCTTACATAAATAATGATATGATGAAAAGAACAGTAAACATCAGTGATAGATGGACACATTTGCAGCAAGTAAGTCATGGGAAAAAAGTAAGAGAAGTAGGCCATTGTATGGTTTACTGACCCCTGCACAAAAACAAGCTATTGTACAAGTGATTAATAAATGGGCTGAGGAAAATAAAGTCCCTGAGAAAATTAAATGTCCCTATTGTAAAATATCTTATGGCGATGTTAAAAATTAAAAAGCATTGTATAAGTCTTGGAATAAATAAATGTGATATTTTTAGAGAAGCTCATGTTCTGCCAGACATGACATGATGGCCACAAGGAACATTTACCTTTGGTTAAAGTTTCACTATTATTATACTGTTTGATGAATTTATTCTGTACATTCTTTTTTTCTAAGAAGCATTGCACTTGGGGTCCTGGGAACTTCTGGGCCCCAAGAAAATTTTGTAATCCTAGCCAAATAATTGTCCTATCTCTAATGAACCCTAACTTTGTAAGACTATAAAAATCACAAGCTTTCTTGAATAAATTGAACAAGCTTTTGCCAATAAATCGAACTTGATGACCACGCCATAGAGTGTGCTGTCTCTTGTTCCACCCCGTTGACTCCAACCCTCCATTCAAGAATACTGATTCCCCGTGGAGGCTGGCCTCCACAAATGAAAGAGTTGGTTGATGGATTTTTAGATGGAAGGAAAGAAGAAGGAGTCTGATGCAATGATCCATTCTTTTCTTTAGGGCTCTATTTCATCATACAACTGAGAGAAAATAAAAGCAAGATAGAGTGACCAACAACTAAAGAAGAAAGTAGTTTTAAAATACCTAGAAATAATTACAGGATGGGGATAATCAAATATTCTAAAAAGACTAGTTGTTCATTTTCAGGTCTATAATTTTTCCTTGGTTTATGTACCTTTTAACAAGTTCTAGTTCTATTCGGCTTCATCATTTAACAGTGGAAAACTTCAAAAGTCATTTTTCAATAACATCATTAGATTCAGCAGATAGTCCTAAAGTGAATAAAACATTTAGGAAAGGAGAGATGTCACCACATGAGGAAAGACAAAAAAATAAAATTTGAATTATTTAATCTAGGGGAAAAATTATTTCAGACACTTATTCTTCCAAGATTTGTGATTTTATCAGTTGCAGTTGAAAAAAATTACTTTAATTGCTAATATTATATACTTTCTTGTCTTTATATACGGTTGGACTTTTTGATGATTCTGGGGCTACATGTAAAATGATAGAACTTATTAAGTACATCCAAGTTTGGTATCCTCTACCTCTACTGATTCCCTTAGGGAATGAATTAAGTATATCATTGCTGTCTTCTCAAAGACAACTAGTTTCCAAGTTCCTTAAACTTCTCAGTTCTTTGTGAATGGTTTTTTAGGTGAAACAGTGGTACATTGATTTTGTGAGCATAGAAAATGTGTTAACTTTATGTATTCAAAACCATCCTCTTTATCCCTTATTTGGTTATGATCTATATGTTCCAAAGAATTCTTTACTTTTTTAATTTTTAAAAGGTTTTTTAATGTCACCTCCATTGAGCAAATTAGAAAAAATAAACAAAAATCTTTCATTCTTCTATAATATATATAAATGTGTGTGTGTATATGTATATATATGTATAAAATTAGACACAGACCATGTCTGCAAATGCATCTCTCTTCATTTTAAGTTCATCATTGCTTTCTCAGGAAGTGAATAGTGCTTTTCATCTTCATTCTTTTGGAGTTAAGATTTATTATTGCATTGATCAAAGTTGTAAAGCCTTTCAAAGTTGTCTTATAATGTTGTTATTATTGCATAAGTTGTTTTTCTAGTGCTTTTTATTTTGGTTCATAGAGCTCTTCCCTGTTTTCACAGAAATTTCCTTTTCATAATTTATTTACCACAATTTATTTGGGTATCCTACAATAGGACAGCCCCTTTGTTTCTAATTCTTAAGTACCATGAAAAAGCTGCAATAAATATTTTTGTACATTTGGGTCCTTTTCTTTCTTTGATTTTTGGGGCTCAAGGCATAGTAGTGATATAGCTAAGTTAAAAGTTATACACAGTTTAGTAATTTTTTGGTTCCAAATTGTTTTCTAGAATGGCTGGAATGGGTTTCACAGATTCACCAACAAAACATGAGTATGCCTGTTTTCCCACATGTCATTCTTTTCTTTTATCATCTTTGTTAGTTATGTGTCAACTAGGACAAATTCATTATATTTTCATTCAGTATCTCAATGATACATGGCAATATTTTTATTCTTTCCTCATTTACTTTTTCTCACATTCCAAACTTTTCTAAGTTCCCTACAGCATTTCTTCTGTAACTTAGATAGTATCACACATTAGAGATTAGATAATATTTTATTGATCAAGATATAAGACTAGCCGACTGAATAGGACTAGTCACAAAGTATTCAGTGACCCATTGAGGAATGTCATGTATTATATAGGTTCTATAGCTCAGGGAGAAAGAACAGCTGAGAAATATCAGGGGTTCAAAAGAAACTATCAATTCGATTCTGACAGGTAGGGAGTGAGGGAAAGAAGAGTACTAAAGCTATAAATTCAGGTAGGGAGTGAAGTGTGCTGGAAAAACTGAGACTGTTAAGTCTGAGTCATAACAATAAGGGGTGTGTCGAGGCTGGCCATCTGGAGGCTTTATAATTCCTTTGGAATGTGAATCCAATTATTTCTGATGGTCAGAAGGAGGAAGGTTGTCATTCTGGGACAGAGCAATTAAGGGAAGTTTGGAGATGGGAACTGTAGCATTAAGGGAAACAGGGCAATTTAGGGAAACATATGTGGGAACTGTGACTCGGACATGGGAACAGAGCAATTGAGGGAAACTGATACTGTGACACAACACTTCTATTTCCTTCTTTTCCCATACTCACCTCAAAAGCTTTCCAATTGTTTCCTATTTTACCCTTTGTTCATATCTTTAATATGTGGAAGGGGCATTCTCCTTGCTGAAGTCAACTATATTACTTATATGATTGATCTGATCAGATCATAGGTCTAGAATGGACCTTAGAAGTTATTTAGTCAATTCCTTCTTTTTATAAATGTGGAATTGAGGCTCAGAGAGATTAAGAAGCTCATTTGGGGCACACAAGTAGTAAGTGGTAGAGTTAATATTGAATATAAATCCTCGGATTCTAAAAGAAGCATGCCTTCTATTAGGTCACACTGCTTATCTTCTTGCCTTTCATTTACTTGAGGATCATTCCTTCTCCCCTTCTTATTTTTTCTTTTTCCTTGAGATTTTTGCTCTTTCTCTACAACCAGATCTCCTTCTTTCCCTATTCTTAAAAAAGCTTCACTTGACCCTGATTTCTGATCTACCATTCGACTGAAATTCCTATCTCTGAAGTTAATAATACTATCATAGCTCTTAGCTTCTAAAAGCAGTGTCTTTTTATTTATCAAGTCACTGACTTGAGGGACAGCAAGTGTGAATTTTGCATAGTTAATAGACAAACTATTATTAAGTGCCTAGGAAAAGATAGTCTTAGCCCTTAAGAACCTCACAATCTAACTGGTGTATGCAAAACAGAAAGCTGAGAGAACTCTGGGAGAGAAGCCCCAAGGTAGTACAATCAGGTAAAAAGTGAGGAACTGCCTGACCTTGACATCTTCCTTAAATAATGGTTTGAAGTTGTTGCCTCCACTTTCCAGTCAGAGGAACAATGAGATCTTACAGGTTGAGAAGTCTCAAGATCCTCTGCTAATTGTTTTTTGCTTAACTGTTTTTCTTCCAAGAAAGGACTCAGTGTTGGAGAGATATATCAGGAAATTACTATGGTTTTAAAAACATCAATCTTTTAGTAGCCTTAAAATAAGGTAAAAACCTCAATCCATCAAGATTCCATAAATCTTTTCAGGGTTACTCTGTTATTACCTCTCTTCTTGTTTGTATTTCAGCTAAATAGAAAGAAACTTAATATCTTTTTCTGGAACTCTATATTTTAATGGCCATCTTCTCCAAATATTCATCTCCAAAATCACAAGATTCCTTCAAGACTCAGTTCAGGTACCACCTTCTACTTGAAGGTTTTACTGATTCTCTACATTGTTACTGCTCCCTTTTTCATAATTTTATTTTATATTCATTTATCTGTGTAGTCAGCATCATTAGGGCAGAGATTAGTTCTTTTTGTCCTTTTTGTCTTCAGTGCCTAACACAGTTACTTCCCTATATCACTTTTTAATTAATGTTTGTTGAGTTGAATTTTGAAGAGATAATGCAGAAGGACCGATGTGATGTCCCATAAGACTTGAGTTTGAGTCTTAGTTCTACTATAGATGGGGATCATACCCACTTTTCCCCCTATAAAATGGAAATTATAATGCCTCATAGAGTTGTTATGAGGAAGGAGCATTAGAATACTAACATCATCATTATTATTTTGTGATGCTCAATAAAAGCAGAACATTGCTGGATTGGATCCACTTACAACCTAACTCATTTTAGGTGTTCTTATGTTCTAATACCTCAGAATGGTTATTGGCTTCTCTCTACAGGAGATGTGACTCTGGATCCAGATACAGCAAATCCTGAATTGGTCCTCTTTGAAGACAGAAGCGTGAGACACTGGGGGGAGGGGGAGGATGTATGGCAAGCTTTGCCTAACAGCTAAGAGAGATTTGATCCTGGTCCTTGTGTACTTGGTTGTGAAAGTTTTGCTTCTGGGAGACACTATTGGGAGGTAGAGGTTGGAGAGAGAGTTAATTGAGCTCTGGGAGTTTGTAAAGAAAATGTGAACAGAAAGAAGACAGGGGAATTGTCTTCTGGCAATGGATTCTGGATCCTGGTGTTCTTTGGAAACTTACTATTCTCCTGACCCGACCTTCATTCCACTTAGAAAAGCTCCCTGGCGAATAGGGATTTTCTTGGATCATGAGGCTTGACATATCTCATTTTATAGTGTAATGGATGGATTTCTCTTATTCATGTTTTCACAGGTAACTTTCTCTGGAACATTCAGACACCCATTCTCTCCCTTATCCTGTAGCCCTATCCCTATGACCATCTGTCAGGTAATAGGAGAAGCTGGGGAATCCTTTACTTCTGGATTCCTCTTGACATTTTAGCTCAATCTATCTTTGGTGATCAGGAATTCAGTGTCCTAGGATCTTTGCAATCCTAGATCTAGTCCTTTTCTATTTGTCTCAGCAATTCAAAAGGATGTGAAGATTATTCAGAAAGACATCCTTTTTTGTTCTAAGATGGTGAATATGGACTCTATACCACTGAGATAAGTAGTTTGATGCCAAATGTTTATGTACCACACCCAAATCATTGGTTTTCCCAACCACATCTCAAGTGGTATGAGGGAAAGTTTCTGAGCTAATATGATCAGGATTCTAATCCTGACTTTTCTTTCTTTCTTTCTCTTTTTTAAATTAAAGCTTTTTATTTGCAAAACATATTCATAGGTAATTTTTCAACATTGACCCTTGCAAAGCTTTCTGTTCAAATATTTGACATATTGAATATGTCTCTCTATATATTTATATAATTATCTTGTACAGGAAAAAAAGCAAAACAAAACAAAACAAACAAACAAACAAACAAAAACCTGAGAAGGAAAATATAATGTAAGCAAACATCAACAGAAAATGTGAAAATGCTATGTTGTGGTCCATACTCAGTTCCCACAATTCTCTCCCTGGGGGTATATGGCTTTCTTCCTCACTGAATAACTGGAACTGGTTTGAAACATTTCATTATTGAGGAGAACCATGTCCTTCAGAATTGATCTTGTATAGTCTTATTGTTGCCGTGTACAATGGTCTCCTGGTTCTGCTGATTTTGCTCAGCATCAGCTCATGTAGAAAGCCTCTCTGAAATCATCTTGTTGGTCGTTTCTTTCTTTTTTTTTTTATTAAAAGCTTTTTATTTACAAAACATATGAGTGAATTTTCTACATTGACTTTTGCAAAAGCCTTTTTTTTTGTTCCAAGCTTTTCCCCTCCTTCCCTCCACCCCTAGATGACAGGTAATCTAATATATGCTAAATATGATAAATTATATGACAAATCCAATATAGGTATACATATCTACACATTTATCTTACTGCACAAGAAATATCAGATCTAGAAAAAAAAAACAACCTAAGAAGGAAAACAAAATGCAAGGAAATATTCACAGAAAGCATTAAAATGCTGTGTTGTGGTTCACACTCAGTTCCCTCAGGCCTCTCTCTGGATGTATATGACTATCTTCATCTCTGAACAATAGGAGCTGGTTTGAATCACATCATTGTTGAAGAGAACATGTCCATCAGAATTGATCATTATATAGTCTTATTGCTCTGTATAATGTTCTCCTGGTTCTGCTGATTTCACTCAGCATCAGTTCATGCAAGTCTCTCCAGGCCTCTCTGAAATCGTCCTGCTGGTCATTTTTTACTGAACAATAATATTTCATGACATTCATATACCATAATTTATTCATCTATTCTCCAATTGATGGGCATACTTTCAGTTTCCAGTTTCTTGCCACTACAAAAAGGTCTGCCACAAACATTTTTGCACATGTGGGTCCCTTTCCCTCCTCTAAAATCTCTTTGGGATATAAGCCCAGTAGAAACGCTGCTGGGTCAAATGGTATGCACAGTTTGATAACTTTTTGAGCATAGCTCCAAATTGCTCTCCAGAATGGCTGGATCCCTTCACAGTTCCACCAACAATGTATCAGTGTCCCAGCCTTCCCACATCTCCAACATTCGTCATTATCTTTTCCTGTCATTTTAACCAATCTGACAGGTGTGTAGTGGTATCTCAGAGTTGTCTTGATTTGCATTTCTCTGATCAGTAGTGATTTGGAGCACCTTTTCATATGACTAGCAATAGTTTTAATTTCATTATCTGCAAATTGTCTGTTCATATCCTTTGACCACTTATTGAATGGAGAGTGACTTGAATTCTTATAAATATGAAACAATTCTCTATATATTTTAGAAATGAGGCCTTTATCAGAATCCTTAAATGTAAAGATGCTAATCCTGACTTTTCTAGAAGGTGCCCATGGAACAAATTGTTCTGTCTCTGGACCTTGTTATAAAATACTTATACCAGATAATGTCTGAGATTCTCCATGCTTTTCTAATGTTCTCATTTTCACACCAAGTGTCAAAAACTATCTTTAGGGTGCAGAGAAATCTTGAAGATTTTAGTATGAATATTAGTATGGCATACTGGTATGTCTTTTGGGTTCAGTACTGCTACAAGAATGCTTGGGTACCTTGATTTTACCAAATCATACCTGCCTGTGCCTGTGGAGAAAAGCTAAAGCAACTAAAGTATGTTCAGACATAAACCTAGAGACCAGGTCTCAACTGCCCCTGATCCAGCTTTGACATAAATGAGTTATTTCTTTGGTAAGTGACTTGGTACGTAGTTTCGTCACATATAAGATAGAAGCCTTAGATTATTTCAAAGGATACTTTCTGCTTTAGAAGTCATTCATCCAAGTCTTCAGTAACGATAATAGCTATGTGAATAGATATTATCTTTTTATCTAAATACTATATAAAACATTTAAATGGGGAATAAGCATTTATATAGTGGTTACTATGTACCAGGCATTGTATTAAGTAAGCACTTTACAATTATTTCATTTGATCCTTACAACAATCTTGTGATGTGTTATCGCCATTTATCATTATTTTACAGTTGAGGAAACTGAGGCAGCTATTAAGTGTTAAAGACTGGATTTGAACTCGGGTATTCTGACTTTTGGCCCTGCACTCTAACCACTATGTCATCCATCTGTTTAACATGAGTTTCTCATAACCCCTTGGGGCAGGTAGTGTAAAAGGTAAGGATTCTATCTCAGACTTGCTTAAGGCATCAAGCTAGTTAACGTCAGAGCTAGGACAACCAAGGTTATTTGAATAAAAACACAATGTTCTTTTTTTTTCTGTATACAACTTTTATTACTGTCTATTAGTCATGATGGCTTGTAGACAATGATGGCAAAATGTGAGTGCAATACATCACACTGTACTGTACATCTATTTCATGATAGTATGCTTGCATGGGTTCTGGATAATGGATGATGCTCTCTCACACTTTCTCAACCAGTGGAGTGAAGCAGGGCTCTGTGCTTGCTCCCATAATGCTCTTCAGCATTATGTTTTATTTTATTTTTTTTATATACAGCTTTTTATTTACAAAACATATGAGTGACCTTTCAACATTGACCTTTGCAAAAACTTTTTTTTTCCCAAGCTTTTCCCCTCCTTCCCCCCACCCCCCACCCCTAGATGACAGGTAATCTAATACATGCTAAATAGGATAAATTATATGACAAATACATGTATACATATCTATAGTTATCTTACTGCACAAGAAGAAACATCAGATCTAGAAAAAGAGAAAAAAAACCTAGGAAGGAAAACAAAATGCATGGAAATATTCACAGAAAGCGTTTAAATGCTGTATTGTGGTTCACTCTCAGTTCCCACAGGCCTCTCTCTGGATGTATATGACTATCTTCATCGCAGAACAACTGGTTGAATCACATCATACACAATGTTCTTTTGACTCCACTGTCTAAAGACACAAGAACTTTTTAATATAGAAAGATATATTAAGATAAAAGTCCCCCAAATTATGCATAGGTTGAACATAGATTTGGTCACTAAACTCAGGCATATTATAGAAGGGATGTCAAGAACAATAAAAGAAAATAACATTTGCATGATAAGTTCCATATAGGTCAAAAGAGTCTGATATAAATTTCTATCTTCCTCTAGTGCCTTGTGCCATGCTTTGTGCATGTAAAATACTTAATACACATTGTTAAAATTTGATCGTTGTTTGATGTCTTGTGAAGTTCATTTGCTCTAAGAGGGTTTTTTCAGTTGTTTGACTTTTGGTGGAGGGGAGGGTGTTGTTTCTTGGTGTATACTGGATTGGTTTGCTATTTCTTTCTTTAGTTTATTTTACAAATGAGAAAACTGAGGCAAATAGGGTTAAAGACTTGCTCAGGGTCACTCATAGCTAGTAAGTGTTTGAAACTGTTTTTAATATCAGGTCTTGATTTTAGTCCTGGTTGCTATAGCTGCCCACTCTAAGAGATAGTAAAAACTAAAACTAAAAGTACACATGAGAAAACAGTATTTCAGTACATAGGTAGAATCCAGTTGGATTGTAAAGGGCAAGTAGATTATTTAGTACACACTACTAAATTTTGAGGTTGAAATCAAGAACTGGCCTTTCCCAATCCTTGTATCATCAGTGATAATTCTAGGTTGAATGGACCATAAGTCTAACACCAGATGGATCATAAGATCATAAATTGAGAGCTGCGTTTAATCTAATCTCCTTATTTTACAGATAAAGCAACTGAGTCTCAGGTATTGTTACATACCCAAGGGAACAAGTGGCAAAGTGGGATGTAAACCAAAATCTTAGACTTGAAATCTAGGCCTTTACACTGTGTCACACATTTTTAGAACTTGAAGCACTCATCCAGTTCACCTAAGTGAGGCAATTGCCATAGATATGAAGTTGGTCTGATGTCTTTTGTAAAGCTATGGCAAAAATGACGAGTGTGTGATGTGATAAAGATAGGAACTGCTGTCCAGAGAACCAGTTTCAAGTCCCAGTACTGTCACTAACTGAGTGATTAGTGACATTTTACTTCTCTGGCCTCGGTTTCCTCAATTCTAAAATGAGCATTGTACTCATCAGTATTTGCTCACTCAGTCTGTACCATGGGCTGGTAAAATATCTAATTCTCTCCTGCAAATTCAAAATCATATAAACATACAACATGTAGTTCAAAATTCTGTCTTTGAAGAGGACAGCATAGAGTGATTTATTCACTGTGGTTCTTATTCTTTGACTTGGTGGGGTGGTTGAACTTCTGTAGTTTTTCAAACATGACTGAACTGGTCCTTGTCTCACATAGAGTTCATGATCAGGCCCACACTTGAAATCTTGCAACAATTTGTACTTTATAGGCACAACTTTTAAGAGCTCAAATTGACTTTTATATGATAAGACTTTAGTGGGGGATATATGTATTTATTAAATTCTTTAGTAAAGGAATCTAAATCTTTTAAATCTGTCATTAGTTATGAACTAAGATATTTTAAAATGCCAACATGTTTTTTTTTAAATTAAAACTTTTTATTTGCAAAACATATGTATGGGTAATTCTTCAACATTAACCCGTATAAAGCTTTCTGTTACAAATTATTTCCCCCTTACTCCCCACCCATCCCCTAGATGGCAGGATATCCACTACATGTTAATTATGTTAAATACTTGACAAATCGAATATATGTATACATATTTCCACACATTATTTTTGTGCAAGAAAAATCGGATCTACAAGAAAGAAAAATCAGAGAAAGGAAACCCAATGCAAGCAAACATCAATAGAGAGCATGAGAATGTTATGTTGTGGTCCACATTTCACATCCCTCTCTCTGAGTGTATATGGCTTTCTTCACTGAATAATTGGAAGTGTTTTGAAACATTTCATTGTTGAAGAGAGTCATGTCCATCAGAATTGATTGTCATACACTATTGTTGTTGCAGTGTATAATGATCTCCTGGTTCTGCTCATTTCACTCAGCATCAGTTCATGTAAGTCTCTCCAGGCCTCTCTGAAATCGTCCTGCTGGTCATTTCTTACAGAGCAATAATATTCCATAATATTCATATACCATAATTTATTCAGCCACTCTCCAATTGATGGGCATCCATTCAGTTTCCAGTTTCTAGCCACTACAAAAAGGGCTGCCACAAACATTCTTGCACATGTGGGGCCCTTTCCTTCCTTTATGATTTCTTTGGGATATAAGCCCAATAGAAATGCTGCTGGGTCAAAGGGGATGCATAGCTTGATAACTTTTTGAGCATAGCTCCAAATTGCTCTCCAGAATGGCTGGATCCGTTCACAGCTCCACCAACAATGCATCAGTGTCCCAGCCTTCCCACATCCCCTCCAACATTCGTCATTATCATTTCCTGTCATTTTAGCCAATCTGACAGGTGTGTAGTGGTACCTCAGAGTTGTCTTAATTTGCATTTCTCTGATCAATAGTGATTTGGAGCACCTTTTCCTATGACTACAAATAGTTTTACTTTCATCCTCTGAAAATTGTCTGTTCATATCCTTTGACCATTTATCGATTGGAGAATGGCTTGAATTCTTATACATATGAGACAATTCTCTATATATTTTAGAGATTAGACCTTTATCAGAACCCTTAAATGTAAAGATGATTTCCCAATTTATTGCTTCCCTCCTAATCTTGACTGCATTGGTTTTGTTTGTACAAAACTTTTTTTAACTTAATATAGTCAAAATTATCTATCTGGTGTTCAATTAAGAGTTCCAGTTCTTTGGACATAAATTTATTCCATCTCCACAGGTCTGAGAGGTAAACTATACTACGTTCCTCTAATTTATTTATAGTATCACTCTTTATATCCAGATCATGAACCCATTTAGATCTTATCTTGGTATGTGGTGTTAGGTGTGGGTCAAACCCTAATATCTTCCACACTAGTTTCCAATTTTCCAAGCAGTTTTTGTCAAATAGTGAGTACTTATCTCAGAAGCTTGGGTTTATTAAAGACAAAATTGCTAAAGTTATTGCCTAGTTTGTCCTGCGATTCTATCCTATGCCACTGATCTACTGCTCTATTTCTCAGCCAGTACCAAATGGTTTTGATGACTGCTGCTTTATAATGTAGTTTTAGATCTGGTACAGCAAGGCTACCATCATCAGCCTTTTTTTTTTCATTAATTCCCTTGAAATTCTTGATCTTTTGTTCTTCCAAATGAATTTTGCTACTATTTTTTCTAGATCTGTAAGATAATTTCTTGGGAGTTTGATTGGTATGGAACTAAATAAGTAAATAAGTTTGGATAGTATTGTCATTTTTATTATATTCCCCTGGCCTACCCATGAGCATTTTATGTTTTTCCAATTGATTAGGTCTGATTTTATTTGTGTGGAAAGTGTTTTGCAGTTTAGTTCGTATAGTTTCTGACTTTTCCTTGGCAGACAGATTCCCAAATATTTTATACTATCAACAGTTATTTTGAATGGAATTTTTTTGTATCTCTTGCTGTTGAACTTCGTTGGTAATATATAAAAATGCTGATGATTTATGTGGATTTATTTTGTATCCTGCAACTTTGCTAAAGTTGTGAATTGTTTCTAGTAATTTTTTAGTCGAGTTTCTAGGGTTCTCTAAGTATACCATCATGTCATCAGCAAAGAGTGATAATTTGGTTTCCTCATTACCTACTCTAATTCCTTTAATCTCTTTTTCTTCTCTTATTGCCAAAGCTAACATTTCTAAGATATTATTAAATAATATTGGTGACAGTGGGCAGCCTTGTTTCACTCATGATCTTATTGGGAATGGTTCTAGTTTGACTCCATTGCATATGATGCTTGCTGATGGTTTTAAGTAGATGCTACTAATCATTTTAAGGAAAAGCCCATTTATTCCTATACTCTCTAGTGTTTTTAATAGGAATGGGTGTTGGATTTTACCAAAGGCTTTTTCTGCATCTATTGAGATAATCATATGGTTTTTGTTAATTTGGTTATTAATATAATTGATTATGCTAATAGTTTTCCTAATATTGAACCAGCCCTGCATTCCTGGTATAAATCTTACTTGGTCATAGTGTATTATCCTGGGGATAACTTTCTGTAATCTCATTGCTAAAATCTTATTTAAAATTTTTGCATCAATATTCATTAGGGAAATTGGTCTATAGTTTTCTTTGTCAGTTTTCTCCCTACCTGACTTAGCTATCAGCACCATATCTGTGTCATAGAAGGAATTTGGTAGTATACCTTCTTTCCCTATTTTTAAAAATAGTTTATATAGTATTGGAATTAATTGTTCTTTGAAAGTTTGGTAGAATTCACATGTAAATCCATCTGGCCCTGGAGATTTTTTCTCAGGGAGTTGATTAATAGCTTGTTCTATTTCTTTTTCTAGAATGGGGCTATTTAAACAATTTATTTTGTCTTCTGTTAACCTCGGCAATCTATATTTTTGTAGATATTCCTCCATTTCATATAGATTATCAAGTTTATTGGCATAAAGTTGGGCAAAGTAACTCCTGATTATTACTCTAATTTCCTCTTCATTTGAGGAAAGTTCTCCCTCATCATTTTTGAGACTAATAATTTCATTTTCCTCTTTCCTTTTTCTTTCTTTTTTTTTTTTTGCCAGGATTTCATTTCATTTTTATTTTATTTTTTATTTATTTATTTATTTATTTTTTTTAAATTTTTATTTTATTTGCATAACATATGTGTGGGTAATTCTTCAACAACAACCCTTACATAGCTTTCCGCCACAAATCCTCTTTCCTTTTTCTAATCAAATTAACTAAAGGCTTATCTATTTTGTTGGTTTTTTCATAAAACCAACTCTTAGTTTTATTTATTAATTCAATAGTTTTCTTATTTTCAATTTTATTAATCTCCCCTTTTATTTTCAGAATTTCCAATTTGATATTTAATTGAGGGTTTTTAATTTGTTCTTTTTCTAGCTTTTTAAATTGTAAGCCCAATTCATTGATCTTCTCTTTCTCTATTTTATGCAAGTAAGCATCTAGAGATATAAAATTACCCCTTATAACCGCTTTGACTGTGTCCCACAAATTTTGGTATGTTGTCTCATTATTGTCATTGTCCTGGATGAAATTATCGATTGTGTCTATAATTTGCTCTTTCACCCATTCATTCTTCAGGATTAGATTATTTAATTTCCAATTAACTTGTGGTCTATTTTTTCCTTGCTTTACAATACATGTGAGTTTTATTGCATCATGATCTGAAAAGGATGCATTTATCATTTCTGCTTTTCTGCATTTGATTTTGAGGGTTTTTAAAAATTTTTATTTTATTTATTTATTTATTTTTTTGCTGAGGCAATTGGGGTTAAGTGACTTGCCCAGGATCACACAGCGAGGAAGTGTTAAGTGTCTGAGACCAGATTTGAACTCAGGTCCTCGTGACTTCAGGGCTGGTGCTCTATCCCCTGCACCACCTAGCTGCCCCTGATTTTGAGGTTTTTATGCCCTAACACATGATCAATTTTCGTATAAGTTCCATGAATCCCTGAGAAAAAATATACTCCCTTCTATCGCCATTCAATTTCCTCCAGAGATCTATCATACCTAACTTTTCTAACCTTTTGTTTACCTCCCTAACTTCTTTCTTATTTACTTTGTGGTTTGATTTATCCAATTCTGAGAGAGCAAGGTTGAGATCCCCCACCAGTATAGTTTTGCTGTCTATTTCTCCTTGCATTTCTGTTCGTTTCTCCTCTAGGAATTTGGATGCTATACCACTTGGTGCATATATGTTTAGTATTGATACCGCTTCATTGTCTATGGTACCCTTTAGTAAAATATAATTTCCTTCCTTATCTCTTTTAATTAGATCTAATTTTGCTTTTACTTGATCTGAGATAAGGATTGTTATCCCTGCTTTTTTTTGTTCACTTGAAGCATAAAAGATTCTGCTCCAGCCCTTTACCTTCACTCTGTATGTATCTCTATGTTTTAGATGTGTTTCTTGTAAACAACATATTGTAGGATTCTGGCTTTTAATCCAGTCTGCTATCTGCTTCCATTTTATGGGAGAGTTCATCCCTTACACACTCACAGTTAAAATAACTATATCTGTATTTCCTACCATCTTATTTACCCAGAGTTATGTTTTTCTCTTCCCTTTCCCTTTCTCCCTTCCCCCTTCCCCAGTATTTTTTTTTGATGACGACCTCCCTCTAACAGTCCTCCCCCCTTTTTAACCCCTCCCTCTTTATTTATACCTTTCCCCTAGTCCTTCTATTAGTCTATCCTTTTCTTTTCCTCCTTTCCCTCCTACTTCCCTATAAGGAGGGCCAAGTTTTTCTTTGAAGCCAAATGTGCCTGATATACTTTTAGAGCCCAATCTAATGAGAGTAAGATTTACACAATACTCATCGCCCTTCCTTCTTTCCCTGAATTATATTAGATCTTCTATGTCTCTTCATGAGATTTTGCCTTATTTTACCTCCTTTTTTTTACTTTATTTTACCTCCTTCCCCCCCCCCCTTTTTTTACAGTATGATATCCCTTCCATCTCTAATTTCTTTTCCATTATTATCAAAGTAAAATCAAAGTATACTCTCATTCTTTAAGTATACCCATAGTAGAAATATAGTTCTCAAGAGTTCTTTCCTTTTTACCTTTTTATGCTTCTCTTGAGTTCTGTGTTTGGAGGTCAAATTTTTTGTTCAGATCTGGTCTTTTCATTAGAAATAGGTGAAATTCTCCTGTATCATTGAATGACCATCTCCTTCCCTGGAAGATAATGCTCATTCTAGCTGGATAACTTATTCTTGGCTGTAATCCAAGTTCTTTTGCTTTTCGGAATATCTGATTCCAGGCCCTTTGATCCTTTAATGTGGAAGCTGACAGATCTGTAATTTTAATTACAGTTCCTTGGTATTTGAACTATTTCTTACTAGAGCAATATCTTTTCCTTGGTGCGATAGTTCTGAAATTTGGTCCCGATATTCCTTGGGGTTTTAATTTTGGGGTCTCTTTCAGGAGGTGATCAGTGAATTCTTTCAGTGCCTATTTTGCCTTCTAATTCTAAAACATCAGGGTAATTTTCTTTCATGATTTCCTGGAAGATAGAATCAGGGTTCTTTTTTTCATCGTGAATGCCAACATGTTTCATGTAGTTTTTAGGTGGCACAAAAATATTAACATCTGGTATCCTAATTGTGAGATCCTTGAGCAAGCAACTAGTGCCTTATACTGCTAGAAGAATTAAATCATCATTGACCTTCTTCCTGCAAAAATAACCAAATGATCAAAATAATCTTAAATGCAAGTTTTCTTTGGAAAGGCAAATAAGGTCTAAAAATAAACAAGAGTCACTTCTTGGGACACTTGGTCATCTCCTTCACAATGCTTTTGATGAGTATAAATAAAAAAACTTTATAAAGATTTTTGCAGTTCATGTGCCAGTAATCTAGTGCAGGGGATAGAACTTAGAGCCTTCGTGCAATGGGGTTAAAGCCAGAGCTTTAGTGCTCTGACTTTAACCCTATTGCACATACAGTTTGGGGAAAGTTATGAATTGGCATAGTCATTCTAAAATGTAATCTGGAAATATGCCTCAAAAAAATGTAAGCCTTTTGATTTAGAGGTATCTCATACCCCATACCCCAGAGATTAAAAAAAAATCTCCAAATTCAAAAATATAGCAGCTCTCTTCATAATGGCAAGAAACTTGAAACTAACAGATTGCCTATAAATTGAAATGGCTAAACAAATTATGGTATATGAATGTAATATAATACAGTTGTGCCATAAGAAATAACAAAAAGTAGTTCCAATAAACCTGATAAATTATGTATGAACCAAGGCAGAAGGAAATGATAGAACCAAAAGAATAAGTTATAACAACATTGTGAAGACAACTCAAGAATTCCAAACACAATGACTAATCCAGATTCTCTAAAACTGATGATTCTCCTATTCATCTGATAGAAGGGAACCTGGATCATGAGATATGAAATTTTGGAACATGGCTAATGTAGGAATTTGCTTGACTATGCATATTATTTTTGTTTTTTCTTTCTGAAGGGGGATGGGAAGGTTGTCTCCTAAGTTGGAGATGTGATAGCAAATAAATGCTAATTGAGAAAATGTAAAGAATAACAGTGAAAAACCATATTGGAAGATATGGTTCAGGATCAAGACATGAAAGCAGCCAAATCCTTAAAGAACATTCAGAGTTTTCCATATGTCATACTTTTTTCAAGTAGAGTTACAATATACTATACATGACAAACACTGTATATTCTGATGAACCTGTGATCTCAGTGATGTGGATATTCCCTTTGATATATCCATGCCTACTTATCTTGTGTGACTCTCCATCTTTCCATGTCTGTTTTACCTGATAGACATCTTGTGATTTTTTGGAGTACTAGTGCATCATTTATTTTGTGTGTGTGTGTGTGTGTGTGTGTGTGTGTGTGTGTGTGTGGTCCCACCTCTTAATACCTGGTTGTGTAATCCTGTTCTTAGACTCTCAAGGAACTCTTAAATTGTAAGAGAAAGTAACAATCTGCATTAGTAATGTAATAAAAACCCTAATTAAATATATATGTATTCCTGGTGTAAAGTCTGTGTTTACATATTCCTACCCCGCAACCTGAGCTCAGCTCAGATAAATTAATCTGGGAGGAGTTTGATTTCCCCCATCAAAATAGTATTCAAGGCTTTTCTTGATTCATATCCCTACTTCATAATAGGTCTACAGGGAAATTCTTTTATAAAGCTTAAGTATAAAATATGATGCCTATCTAGGGTCCATCACTAAAAGGATTAAGATACTTTCTAGAAAGTTACTTAAATAACAGTAGATTGCAGGTTTAGGACAGCAGCTTGCTTCACTAAAAAACAAAACAAAAAACCCAACTTAATCTATAAAAACCTCCTGAACTTAAAATAAAAAGCTCATAAAATCCTAATCTCTCTATAATACTTTCCTGAGAGGCAAGGAATCCAGGAAAACATACAGCTCTTGGTGCTCTTATACAGATTTCACTTTAGCCCCAGTTCACATCATCTGAATGAACAGTGAGTTGTTCAGTCATTGTCTTTTGGTCAGCCAAATATACATAGCAGTGGCCATTTTCTCAAGGTTGTACAGGAATTTGGGTTTCAATTACTCTAAACATGTCATGATTATTACCTATGCTCAGAAAAAAGATCTATTGAGGGTCATTCAGGAAAGCATATACACATTGCTATTTATAGCTGTCAAAGCTGCCATGGAAAACAGAATGGGAAAAACCCTTTTCCTCTAAAAGAATTTACATGGTTTTAACATGGTTGAAGAGAGGAAATTGTTTTTCCTTTTAAGTTTGAATGGGCAGCTCCTTCCTGACTGGTCAATTTTCTTTGGCACAGCCCTCACCCCTTGTCACAGAGGTAAATAAGCTACTGCTGGTCCTACATATTCTTCATCAACAGGCCAGATCATGTCATCAGAAATAGTGCACATTCAGTGCCTAGTCTCCCATCATGGGATCCAAAGTGCCAGTTAGGAATCTAGTCATTCCTTTTCAAAGTGTGTGTTACCAGAAGAGGCCCATTTCTTTGGGCCTATCACCCTTGATACACTTCTACATAAAAGCTTCTTAGATACTTTTGAAGGATGCTATTATGTTGTCCCAAGTCTCCTTTCTGTAGGCTAAACATCCCTTTTTAAAGGTGGTCTTTATATGACACAATTTCTCAAGCCCTTTGCTATCACATTTGTCTTCCTTTGGATGCTCTCCATCTTGTCAATGTCCTTCCTAAAATATGGAGCACAAAATTTAACACAATTGGGCCTTCAAGGAGGGGTGGAGCCAAGATAGCAAACTGCAGACAGCATTCTCTGTGAGCTACTGAGACCTTCCCTCAGACCCAGACAAATTGAGCCTCTGAACTGGTTTGGGAGTGAGGGCTCCACCAAACACTTGGACTACAATGCACTTCTATCAACAATCTACCTTAAAAAAACTCCGGAGAAGGTTAGCCTCAGGGGAAATCGGCTGCTGGCCACGATCAGACACCAGCACACCTGGGGTGGAAGTCGGGATGCGAAAGAGGCAGATTTTAGGCACCTAGGAAGCCCCTGGGAGACGCCTGGGCCACTTTGCACTGCTTGCGGGCAGGTGCTTTGGCAGATCTGCCTTTGGTAAAGGGTGGATTGAGAGCAGCTGAAAACGTGGTCCTAGTGCAGATCTAGCCCCACCAGCCTCAGACCGGAAGTCAACTCGGCAAACTGCCCCAGGGCAAATTGAAACTGCAGTAGTACTCCCTGCTGGTGACTGATACCTCAGCTCAAAATCATGAGTAAGAAGCAGAAGAGAGCTCTCACCATAGACAGCTGTTACAGAGAGAAAGTGGAGAAGTCCCCAGATCCTGAGATTCTGAAAACAATCCCAGATGAAACCACAAAGGTGGACTTAAGCTGGTCTCCCTTTCAGAAGGCTTACCTGGAAGATTGCATAAAGAATCTCAAAAGAGAGCTAGAAGAAGAATGGGGAAATAAATTGAGATCAGGGCAACAGAGATATCAAAAACTGGAAAACAGGACTGGTGAATTGGAAAAAGACAACAATTCACTGAAAAACAAAATTGGTGAATTGGAAAAAGAAAAAAATTCACTGAAAAATAAAATTGGTGAATTGGAAAAAATCACGAATTCACTGGAAAATAAAAATGGCGAATTGGAAAAAATCACAAATTCACTGGAAAATAAAAATGGCAAATTGGAAAAAGACAACAATTCACTGAAAAAACAAAATTGGTGAATTGGAAAAAGACAAGAATTCACTGAAAAACAAAATTGGTGAATTGGAAAAAGACAACAATTCATTGAAAAATAAAATTGGCAAAATGGAAAAAGAATGCATTGAATCAAGAAATTCAATTGGCCAGCTACAAAAGGAGCTAAAAAAGATAACTGAAGGAAATAATACTCTAAAAATTAAAATTGAACAAATAGAAGTAAATGACTCAATAAGACTTCAAGAATCAGTCAAACAAAAACAAAAAAAATGAAAAAATAGAAGAAAATATGAAACATATCCTAAGAAAAACAACTGACTTGGAAAAGAGATCCAGGAGAGACAATCTAAGGATTATCGGACTCCCTGAAAGCCACGATGAAAAAAAGAACCTTGATGCTATCTTCCAGGAAATCATGAAAGAGAACTGCCCTGATGTTTTAGAATCAGAAGGCAAAATTGGCATTGAAAGAATTCACTGATCACCTCCTGAAAGAGGCCCCAAAATTAAAACCCCAAGTAATATCATGGCCAAATTTCAGGACTATCGCACCAAGGAAAGGATATTGCAAGCAGCTAGAAAGAAATAGTTCAAATACCAAGGAACTGTAATTAGAATTACACAAGATGTCAGCTTCCACATTAAAGGATCAAAGGGCCTGGAATCAGATATTCTGAAAGGCAAAAGAACTTGGATTACAGCCAAGAATAAGTTATCCAGCTAGAATGAGCATCATCTTCCAGGGAAGAAGATGGTCATTCAATGATACAGGAGAATTTCACCTATTTCTAATGAAAAGACCAGATCTGAACAAAAAATTTGACCTCCAAATACAGAACTCAAGAGAAGTATAAAAAGGTAAAAAGGAAAGAACTCTTGAGAACTATATTTCTACTAGAGATATCCTTAAAGAATGAGGGTATAAGGTAAAATAAAGTAAAAAAAAGGAGGTAAAATAAGGCAAAATCTCATAGAGACATAGAAGATCTAATATAATTGAGGGAAAGAAGAGAGGGCAATAAGTATTGTGTAAACCTTACTCTCATTAGATTGGACTCTAAGAGAATATATCAGACACATTTGGCTTCAAAGAAAGGCCTGACCCTCCTTGTGGGAAGGTGGGAGGGAAAGGAGGAAAGAAAGGGATAAACTAATAGAAGGATTAGGGGAAAGGTATAAAAAAAGAGGGAGGGGTTAAAAAGGGGGGAGGACTATTGGTGGGAAGTAGTCATCAAAAATAAGGTACTGTGGAGGGGGGAAGAGAGAGAGGGGAAAGGGAAGAGAAAATCATAACTCTGGGTAAATAAGATGGCAGGGAATACAGATAGAGTTATTTTAACCGTGAATGTGAATGGGATGAACTCTCCCATAAAACGGAAGCGGGTAGCAGACTGGATTAAAAGCCAGAATCCTACAATATGTTGTTTATAAGAAACACATCTAAAACATAAAGATACATACAGAATGAAGGTAAAGGGCTGGAGCAGAATCTTCTATGCTTCAGGTGAACAAAGAACGGCAGGGGTAGCAATCCTTATCTTGGATCAAGTAAAAACAAAAGTAGATCTAATTAAAAGAGATAAGGAAGGAAAATATGTTTTACTAAAGGGTACCATAGACAATGAAGCTGTATCAATCCTAAACATATATGCACCAAGTGGTATAGCATCCAAATTCCTAGAGGAGAAGTTAAGAGAGATGCAAGGAGAAATAGACAGTAATACTATACTAGTGGGGGATCTCAACCTTGCTCTCTCAGAATTGGATAAATCAAACCACAAAGTAAATAAGAAAGAAGTTAGGGAGTTAAACAAAAGGTTAGAAAAGTTAGGTATGATAGATCTCTTGAGGAAATTGAATGGTGATAGAAGGGAGTATACTTTTTCTCAGGGGTTCATGGAACTTATACGAAAATTGATCATGTGTTAGGGCATAAAAACCTCAAAATCAAATGCAGAAAAGCAGAAATAGTAAATGCATCCTGTTCAGATCATGATGCAATAAAACTCACATGTAATATAAGGCCAGGAGAAAATAGACCACAAGTTAATTGGAAATTAAATAATCTAATCCTGAAGAATGAATGAGTGAAAGAGCAAATTATAGACACAATCGATAATTTCATCCAGGACAATGACAATAATGAGACAACATACCAAAATTTGTGGGACACGGCTAAAGAGGTTATAAGGGGTAATTTTATATCTCTAGATGCTTACTTGCATAAAACAGAGAAAGAGAAGATCAATAAACTGGACTTACAATTTAAAAAGCTAGAAAAAGACCAAATTAAAAACCCTCAATTAAATACCAAATTGGAAATTGTGAAAATTAAAAGGGATATCAATAAAATTGAAAATAAGAAAACTATTGAATTAATAAATAAAACCAAGAGTTGGTTTTATGAAAAAACCTTTCGTGAAAAGCCTTTCGTTAATTTGATTAGAAAAAGGAAAGAGGAAAATCAAATTGTTAGTCTCA
>JAJPUD010008156.1:3420-22181 GCA_023553655.1 Myrmecobius fasciatus | reverse complement strand
AAATGGAGGAATATCTACAAAAATATAGATTGCTGAGGTTAACAGAAGAGGAAATAAATTATTTAAATAGCCCCATTTTGGAAAAAGAAATAGAACAAGATATTAATCTACTCCCTAAGAAAATATCTCCAGGGCCAGATGGTTTTACATGTGAATTTTACCAAACATTCAAAGAACAATTAATCCCAATACTACATAAACTATTTGAAAAAATAGAGAAAGAAGGTGTACTACCAAATTCCTTCTATGACACAGATATGGTGCTGATAGCTAAGTCAGGTAGGGAGAAAACTGAGAAAGAAAACTATAGACCCATTTCCCTAATGAATATTGATGCAAAATTTTTTTTTAAATTTTATTTTATTTGCATAACATATGTGTGGGTAATTCTTCAACAATAACCCTTACATAGCTTTCCGTTACAAATTTTTTCCCCCCAACTTCCCCACCCCTTCCCTAGATGGCAGGATATCCACTACATGTTAATTATGTTAAAATATTGGCAAATCGAATATATGTATACATATTTCCAAACTTATCATTGTTGTGCAAGAAAAATCTTATCTACACAAACGATATATCAGATAAAGGAAACACAATGTAAGCAAACATCAATCAAGGAGTATGAGAATGTTATGTTGTGGTCCACATTTCACATCCCTCTCTCTGGGTGTATATGGCTTTCTTCAGCGAACAATTGTAGGTCGTTTGAAACATATCATTGCTGAAGAGAGCCATGTCCATCAGAATTAATTGTCATATAGTACTGTTGTTGCCGTGTATAATGATCTCCTGGTTCTGCTCATTTCACTCAGCATCAGTTCATGTAAGTCTCTCCAGGCCTCTCTGAAATCATCTTGCTGGTCATTTCTTACAGAACAATAATATTCCATAACATTCATATACCATAATTTATTCAGCCATTCTCCAATTGAAGGGCATCTATTCAATTTCCAGTTTCTAGCCACTACAAAAAGGGCTGCCACAAACATTCTTGCACATGTGGGGCCTTTTCCTTTCTTTATGATTTCTTTGGGATATAAGCCCAATAGAAATGCTGCTGGGTCAAAGGGTATGCACAGTTTGATAACTTTTTGAGCATAGCTCCAAATTGTTCTCCAGAATGGCTGTATCCGTTCACAGCTCCACCAACAATGTGATGCAAAAATTTTAAATAATATTTTAGCAACGAGATTACAGAAAGTTATCCCCAGGATAATATACCATGACCAAGTAGGATTTATACCAGGAATGCAGGGCTGGTTCAATATTAGGAAAACTATTAGCATAATCAATTATGTTAATAACCAAATTAACAAAAACCATATGATTATCTCAATAGATGCAGAAAAAGCCTTTGATAAAATCCAACACTCATTCCTATTAAAAACACTGGAGAGTAAGGAATAAATAGGCTTTTCCCTAAAATGATTAGTAGTATCTACTTAAAACCTTCAGCAAGCATCATATGCAATGGAGTCAAACTAGAACCATTCCCAATAAGAGCAGGAGTGAAACAAGGCTGCACACTGTCACCATTACTATTTAATATTGTCTTAGAAATGTTAGCTTTGGCAGTAAGAGAAGAAAAAGAGATTAAAGGAATTAGAGTAGTTAATGAGGAAACCAAATTATCACTCTTTGCAGATGACATGATGGTATACTTAGAGAACCCTAGAGACTCAACTAAAAAATTACTAGAAACAATTCACACCTTTAGCAAAGTTGCAGGATACAAAATAAATCCACATAAATCATCAGCATTTTTATATATTACCAATGAAGTTCAGCAGGAAGAGATACAAAAAGAAATTCCAGTCAAAATAACTGTTGATAGTATAAAATATTTGGGAATTTATTTGCCAAGGGAAAGTCAGGAACTATATGAACTAAACTACAGAAAACTTTCCACACAAATAAAATCAGATCCAGTCAATTGGAAAAACTTAAAATGCTCATGGGTAGGCCGAGCAAATATAATAAAAATGACAATACTACCCAAACAAATTTACTTATTTAGTGCCATACCAATCAAACTCCCAAGAAATTATCTTACAGATCTAGAAAAAATAGTAGCAAAATTCATTTGGAGGAACAAAAGGTCAAGAGTTTCAAGAGAATTAATGAAGAAAAAGGCTGATGATGGTGGACTTGCTGTACCAGATCTAAAACTATATTACAAAGCAGCGGTCAGCAAAACCATTTGGTACTGGCTAAGAAATAGAGTAGTCGATCAGTTGAATAGGATAGAATCAAAAGACAAACTAGGCAATAACTATAGCAATTTAATCTTTGATAAACCCAAAGACCCCAGCTTCTGGGATAAGTACTCACTATTTGACAAAAACTGCTGCGAAAATTGGAAACAAGTGTGGAAGAAATTAGGGCTTGACCCACATCTAACACCACATACCAAGATAAGATCTAAAGGGGTTCATGATCTGGATATACAGAGTGATACTATAAGTAAATTAGAGGAATGTAATATAGTTTACCTCTCAGACCTATGGAGATGGAATAAATTTATGTCCAAAGAAGAACTGGAACTCTTAATTGAACACCAGATAGATAACTTTGACTATGTTAAGTTAAAAAGTTTTTGTACAAACAAAACCAATGCAGTCAAGATTAGGAGGGAAGCAATAAATTGGGAAATTATCTTTACATTTAAGGGTTTTGTTAAAAGTCTAATCTCTAAAATATATAAAGAATTGTCTCATATGTATAAGAATTCAAGCCATTCTCCAATCGATAAATGGTCAAAGGATATGAATAGACAATTTTCAGAGGATGAAATTAAAACTATTTGTAGTCATATGAAAAGTTGCTCCAAATCACTATTGATCAGAGAAATGCAAATCAAGACAACCCTGAGGTACTACTACAAACCTGTCAGATTGGGCTAAAATGACAGGAAAAGTTAATGATGAATGTTGGAGGGGATGTGGGAAGGCTGGGACACTGATGCATTGTTGGTGGAGCTGTGAATGGATACAGTCATTCTGGAGAGCAATTTGGAGCTATGCTCAAAAAGTTATCAAGCTATGCATCCCCTTTGACCCAGCAGCATTTCTATTGGGCTTATATCCCAAAGAAATCATAAAGGAAGGAAAGGGCCTCACATGTGCAAGAATGTTTGTGGCAGCCCTTTTTGTAATGGCTAGAAACTGGATATTGAATTGATGCCCTTCAATTGGAGAATGGCTGAATAAATTATGGTATATGAATATTATGGTATATTATTGCTCTGTAAGAAATGACCAGCAGCAGGACGATTTCAGAGAGGCCTGGAGAGACCTGCATGAACTGATGCTGAGTGAAATGAGCAGAACCAGGAGATCATTATACACAGCAACAAGAATACTATATGACGATCAATTCTGATGGACATGGCTCCCTTCAACAAGGAAATGTCTCAAACCACTTCCAATTGTTCACTCAAGAAAGCCATATATACTCAGAGAGAGGGATGTGAAATGTGGACCACAACATAACATTCTCATACTCTTGATTGATGTTTGTTTACATTGTGTTTCCTTTATCTGATGTCTTTTATGTAGATACGATTTTTCTTGCAAAACAATGATAAGTTTGGAAATATGTATACATATATTCGATTTGCCAATATTTTAACATAACTGACATGTAGTGGATATCCTGACATCTAGGGGAGGGGTGGGGAGCTGGGGGGGAAAAATCTGTAACAGAAAGCTATGTAAGGGTTAATTACCCATACATATGTTTTGCAAATAAAATAAAATAAAAAAAAAATAAAACAAATGGGCCTTCAAGTTTATTAAACTTTACTGTAGGCTATTAGCTTGCTACCCTGCTTCCATTCATCCCATTATAAGCAGCAATTATATCACCTATATGTTGACAAAACACAATGTAGCCTTTATATGTAAAGCAAACTTATAATATTTTAAATGAAGTTATCTTGAGAAATAAAACCTTTTAAGTCAAATGAAATTCACTCCCACTTTACTTTTCCTCACTGATCCTGTGGCTTCCTAGGTACTGCTAAACTCTTTTGGACCTTAAAGGAAATAGTACAGGCTAAACGACTATACTTAATTTCAATTGAGGTTTATATGTACAAAAAAGAGTTTACTCATAAACAAATGTCTGGAAGCAGTCAATATTGATAAACATTTGATTTTTTAATTTTTCTCACCTAACAAATCTTGTTTCTTTTTATTGCTTTTGCTTTGTAGAAATCCTGATTTGTTTCATTAGTAGAACTTCTACAGATGCTAAAAAGTTTTGTTAAATGCTACCATGTCACTGTTAGCTCTTTAGAAATTCTTATGTTCTTAAATTGATAAGCCTCACTTTTTTTTAGTATTTATTATATAGGCTTTATTGCAATGGAAATTTGTTGTTATATATTTTGAATTCTCTTATCTTTTGCTATGTACATTGCAATGTTTTTTTTTCTATTTTTTTGACCTTTGTAAAACTTTTTTTTTGTTCCAAGCTTTTCCCCTCTTTCCCCCCCACCTCCCACCCCTAGATGACAGGTAATCTAATGTGTTAAATATGTTAAATTATATAACAAATCTAATATGTGTATACATATCTATACAGTTATCTTACTGCACAAGAAACATCAGATCTAGAAAGAGAGAGAAAAAAAAAAAACAACCTAAGAAGGAAAACAAAATGCAGGGAAATATTCACAGAAGGCGTTAAAATGCTGTGTTGTGGTTAACACTCAGTTCCAACAGGCCTCTCTCTGGATGTATATGACTGTCTTCATTGCTGAACAATAGGAACTGGTTTGAATCACATCATTGTTGAAGAGAACCATGTCCATCAGAATCCTGGTTCTGCTGATTTCATTCAGCATCAGTTCATGCAAGTCTCTCCAGGCCTCTCTGAAATTATCCTGCTGGTCGTTTCTTACAGAACAATAATATTCCATGATATTCATATACCATAATTTATTCAGCCACTCTCCAATTGATGGGCATCCATTCAGTTTCCAGTTTCTAGCCACTACAAAAAGGGCTGCCACAAATATTCTTGCACATGTGGAGCCCTTTCCTTCCTTTAAGATCTCTTTGGGATATAGGCCCAGTAGAAACACTGCTGGGTCAAAGGGTATGCACAGTTTGATAACTTTTTGAGCATAGTTCCAAATTGCTCTCCAGAATGGTTGGATCTGTTCACAGTTCCACCAACAATGTATTGGTGTCCCAGCTTTCCCACATCCCCTCCAACATTTGTCATTATCTTTTCCTGTCATTTTAGCCTATCTGACAGGTGTGCAATGGTATCTCAGAGTTGTCTTAATTTGAATTTCTCTGCTCAATAGTGATTTGGAGCACCTTTTCATGTGACTAGAAATAGTTTCAATTTCTTCATCTGAAAATTGTCTGTTCATATCTTTTGATCATTTATCGATTGCAGAATGGCTTGAATTCTTATATATTTTAGAAATGAGGCCTGATAAGCCTCACTTTCTTTTTTTTTGCTGAGGCAATTGGGGTTAAATGACTTGCCCAGTGTCACACAGCTAGGGAATGTTAAGTGTCTGAGACCAGATTTGAACTCAGGTCTTCCTGACTTCAGGGCTGGTGCTCTAACCACTGCACCATCTAGCTGCCCCTAAGCCTCACTTTCAACAGTAAAGTCTTTTGCCCAGTTCTGAACTAAGATTCTTTTCAAGTTTAAATTTCCATCTGACTAAAAGGCCTAAAAGGATATAAGTTCCCCAATCTTGGACTACAAGTCTACTGGTCTTTTTCCAATGCTTAGGCTAATTCCTATTTTAGGATAGTATTTCACTGTGCTATAAAGAATGAAATATCCTATATTTTTCACTGAACTTTATACTATGTTAATAGGCATTAAAAATAATTTTAGAAGGCTTTACTAGAAGGGTTCTACCATTATGAAAAAACTTGAGAACCACTGCTATTGGGGATCTTGGGTCCCCTCAAAAATGCATAGAGAGGAATAATAGGAAAGAAGGGGAAAGGCTCTCTGTTGGGAAACTGAGTCCGCAAAACTACTTCTTTTGTGTAACTTATTTTATTTAGTTAAAAAATCAACAAGCATTCATTTATATTTTCTCTCACCTGCTATTTCCTCTCTTTGAGGCAGGAATGGAGGGAAGGGAAAGGAGGATATGCATAGTCAAGCAAAACAAGGTCCCACATTGTCCATATTAAAAAAGAGTATTTCATTCTGCATTTTGAGTATTCACTTCAAATAGCAAGCTTTATTACCATTATTACCATTTCTTTGGAATCATGCTTAGTTATTGATTAGAGTCAATAGTGGTCTTTCAAAGTTGTCTTTAGTCTTGTTATATAAACTGTTCTTAGTTCTGCTTGCTTCACTCTGCATCACTTCGAAAGTATTTCCAGGTTTCCCTAAAACTGTTCCTTTCAACATCTCTTATGCTAAGTATAGTATTCATTTACTGCAACTTTTTCAGAAATTCCCCAACTGATGGACACCACCTTATTTGACTTACTGTCAAAGCAGTAATTATTCTAACAAGAAAATCAAGATCTGGGTTCACATTTGAGTCTACAGATAAGTTCCTGTGTGACAATGAGTAAATTGATTTACTTCTCTCCAGTTCCTTACTTCTCCTTAAAAGGAGGAGATTGGACCATATTTAATTCACAAAAGCTTGTACCTAAAAATTCTCCTTTGTGCCCTGGAATAAAGGGATTTGGCTCAGGCTTCTTTGAAGAATTTGTTACACAAGACATAAGGCATGAAACCAGAGAATAATTTTAACAATTCCAAGTGATGAGCATAAGGGCACCATACGTATAGATCTCTACATGCATTTGTTTTAGAAAACATTTAACTGTTTTTATGGTCCTCTGACTTTTCTCCAAAGTGATTAAAACATTTATTTCAGAGCTTCTGGCAAGCAATCGTGATGGGAGAGCCCCTCCATATATCCTGGACTATGCTTTTCATATTTCATTTATTAAAAAAAAATTAGCTTTCTACTATAAGGAAAGATAACATTAACAAGCCTCTCCTAAGCCAGATAGGAAACTAGTCTTGGCTTCTCTGGCCTTAGCCAGCCTCTTCTCTGAGTATCAGTTTCTCATCTACTTGCATGGAAAGAGCAAACACACCTTACTAATAGTTGTAAGGGCAAATGAGGCAATATATTCAATGTAAAGGCTTCTCTGCCCTACTGATTCGTGCTAGTAAGGCTGAGGTCATGAGTTCAGCGCTCACATGGTTCACCCCCATCCTGTCTAACCCTGTCCTAAATGGATGCTGCTGACCTGATGAGGTGCATGAATGGTTTATCTCATGTTCCATTGATGCTCTATAGGAGGGCCACTTTGTAAAAATAAAGGGCATTCTCTCTACTGTAGGGGCTTCTCTGGAAACTCTCTAAAATAAGTCCTCTGATGCTTCAGGAGATAGGAGTGGTGCCCAAAGCTCTTTCTACATTTGCTGCAGCTGAAGGGTTTCTGCCCTGTGTGAGTAGTCTGGTGTATGATGAGGCCAGACCTGTGATTGAAGTTCTTGCCACAGTCACTGCACTGGTAAAGTCTTTCACCAGTGTGCATCCTCTGGTGTATGACAAGGTCTGACCTGCGCACATACCTCTTTACACAAGCCGTGCACTTGAAGGGCTTTTCTTCCCAATGAGATTTCTGATACGTATGGAAGTTGCAACTGTCACTAAAACTCTTGCCGCATTCCACACACACACAGGGCTTCTCACCTGTATGGATCTGCTGGTGGCAGATGAAAGCTGAGCTGTCATTAAAACTCTTGCCACATGTACCACATTTATAGGGAATGGCACCTGTATGGATATCCTGGTGTCTAGCTAACTCTGTGCTGTCTCAGAATCCCTTCCCACACTCAGGGCACTTGGAAGGCTTTTCTCCAAGGTGGGTCCGCTGGTGCAGCTCCAGATGAGAGCTGCAGCCAAAGCATTTTCCACACTCCTTACACTTGTAGGGCCTTTCACCTGTGTGGATCCGCTGATGGCGGATGAGGGCAGAACCATCACTGAAACACCTACCACAATCCCCACACTTGTAGGGCTTTTCACCAGTGTGGGCTCTCCGATGGAGACTGAGATGAGTGCTTCTGCCAAAGCATTTTCCACAGTCCAGGCACTTAAAAGGTTTTTTCCTCTGTGTCAGGTCTGTCATGGCCAATTAATTTTCCTTGGCCCTTTGTTGCCTCCTTTTCCTGCAATTAAATATTACTCTCACCTTATATACCTCCCATTCAAACTGAGTTGAGGAATGGGGCACAGGAAGGGGTACAATGTAGTTCCCAAACTCTAAATAGGGAATGGGAAGTTACTCTGCCAAGTGGCAGATTTGAATAAAGCCAGGTCTCTCCTCAATTACACCTGCAGTAAATTGAATACTAAAGGATTTGGAATAGAGGCAGAATTCAATGGATGTACCCTAATACCTGACTGCCCATGGATTGAAATGGGAGAGGGATATTTTATAGTCACCTGAGTGAATTGCCATAAAATTCCGCCCCTTAACTATGTTGAGATTGAAACCACTAAGTCTTATGTGCCTGCTGGAGTTGTATTCCTGTTGGCAAACACTCTTTAGTATAATTAATTGTGAGCCTAGGCTGATCACCTGGCCCCTTTAATAATATTGGGGCATCACACAATATCAGTGTAAAAAGGGAAGGTTTGAAATCTCAAAAGAACTGGAAACTATTAACTATATGAAAGAATGCTCCAATTCACTCAAAATACTTTTAAAACTTGGGGTTTAACAAATTGGGAAAGATCACAGTAGATAGATAACCTAATTTAATGATGGTGGAGCTGTGAATTTATGGAAAGCAATTATGCTAAGAAACTGACTAAAATGTCTATACCCTTTAACCTAGAGATTCTACTGCTAGGCATTGCCCCCAAAGAGTTCAATGATTAAAAAGAAATGCCTCATATACACCAAAATATTTGTAGCAGCATTTTTTATAGTAGCAAAGAACAAGAAAAAAAAGCATATGGCCATATTTGGGAAATGATATCAAAGATCAGAGTTGAAAAAGAACATAGAAGTCAACAAGTATTAAGTGCCTACTATGTTCTAAGAACTAAAGACAAATACAAAGAAACAATTCCTACTCAAAAGGACCTTACTGTGTTCTAATGAGGATGATAATAGTACATACAAAATATAAAGAGAAGAAATATACAAAGTAGGTAAATACAAGATAGTCTGGAAAGAATGTCACTAGTAGTTGAAGGAATCAGGAAAAACATGTTTCTCTGAAGGTGGTGCTTGAATATCATCTTGAAAGAAGAGAGATGGAGATAAGGAGGAAGTAAGTACATTCCAGGCATGAAGACAGTGACTGCAAATTCACAGACTCAGGAGGGAGCATCTTGTGCAAAGAATTAGAGAAGACTTGTATGCTAAAAGTTTAATATATGGGAGAGAATAATGTGCCATTACCCAAGGTGAAAGAGATAGGTTGAAGCTAATCTGTGAATGGTTTTAAAAACTAAATAGAGATGTTTAAATTTTATCCCAGGGAATAGGGAATCATTGGAGTTGACTTGATAGCAAGGAGTGACACAGATCTAAGTTTAAGGAAAATGACTGGTAGTGGTGTGTAGGATGGAATAGTGCTGAGAAACCAGAAGAGGACCAATTAGGAAGCTATTGAAATAATGTAGGTGGTGTGTGTCTGAACTACTATATTCAATGGTTTTTTCCTCAGTTTTTCATTCTCAACCCCTCTGCAGCAAAGGTGACCTCCCCCTCTCATCCTGGGGACACTTCTCTCAGGATTTTCATGGCACTGCTCTTATCTGATTCTCTTCCTACTTTTCTCCATCTCCTTGGTTAGTTTATCATCCATATCACACCTCCTAAGGGTGGGTATTCCCCAGGGTTCTATCCTAGGCTCTTTTTTTCCAGTGACATTGGTCCCAGCCTTTCCCTTAAACTTCAGTTTCACATAATTGCCTATTAGACATTTCCAATTAGATATTCTGGAGGTGTTTCAAACTCCATTATGCCTGAAATTATCATTATTCCCCCCCCCACTCTAAACCACTATTTCTGTTGAAAGCACCTCTATCATTCCAGCCTTTGTAATTTCAGCATTACCTTTGACTGTTCTCCCTCCCTCTACATAATCTATTAGTTATTAAATCCTGCTCATTGTACCTTCTTCCACATTAAATTATTTCAGCCCATTAACTTAAAAGATGTGGAAACTAAAGAGATAACTTCCCCAAGTCAAAAACTAAGCATAAAAGATAAGATCTGGACCCAGCTGCTCTGATTTCAGAGTAATTTCTTTCCACAGTACAGAGTTGCCTAATGGAATACTACTGGGCTATAAGATACAATGAATATGATGAATATAGATAAGCATAGGAAGACATATATGATTTTAAAAGTTAAGCAAGCAGAACAAGAAAACACAAATACAACGACTATAATGTAAACAGAAAAGCAACAAAACAACTGAAATTGCAT
This sequence comes from Myrmecobius fasciatus, assembly GCA_023553655.1. Taxonomy (NCBI): domain Eukaryota; kingdom Metazoa; phylum Chordata; class Mammalia; order Dasyuromorphia; family Myrmecobiidae; genus Myrmecobius; species Myrmecobius fasciatus. The sequence goes on along the minus strand of JAJPUD010008156.1, from coordinate 11,706 downwards.
TTTGTGTACTCTGATTTTATACAAAAAAGTAGGGAATTATGTGTGTTGAACATTAATGATAGACTTTTGAAATCTTGGTTAGTTTTGATGAAACTCCCCCCCCTTTTTAATTTTTTTGTTAAAAATTATGGATAATTCTATGGAAAGGAAGGGAAAAAATTTTAAATGTAGGATGTAAAAACAAAGGACAACATTTTTTTTAAAAGATCAATTTTGTTTTAAGGACAAGAAGTAAGGAGAAGAGAGGGTTAGACATGTGGAAAAGAGCAATAGGCACCCTCCCTATCCCTGTTCACAAATGGCCTAAGTAGTACCTAAATACTAACAATTAGTTCAGATTTTTTTAAGCTATCATTTTATAGCACTACTACTTTTTATAGCTAGGATCACATAGCCACTTCAGGGGTAGGACTTGAACCTGAGTTTTTCCAGCTTTAAAGCAGGCTTTCTATTTACTCTATCATGCTATACTGTATATGTGTATAGACACACACAAACACATACAGTCTTAGGAAAAATTGTCTACATTTCTTTTATCCATTTTCTTTCTATTCAAACTCACACTCTCCAAAATTACCAATGATTTCTTAAATGATAAATCTGATGGTTTTTTCTTGGTTCTCATTATCTTTCTTTGAAGCTTTTGGTACCATTGGTTACTTCCTCCTGGATATTCTCATTCCTCAATTTATGTGACACTAATCTGAATTCATATTGCTTTTTTAATTAACACATGAATTATTATTATTATTATTTTTTTTTGCTTTTTGCTGAGGCAATTGGGGTTAAGTGACTTGCCCAGGGTCACACAGCTAGGGAATGTTAAGTGTCTGAGACCAGATTTGAACTCAGGTCCTCTTGACTTCAGGGCTGGTGCTCTATTCACTGCGCCACCTAGCTGCCCGCAACACATGAATTATTTCATGAAGCAACTGTATAGTAAAAAGAAATAGCTTCAGAATTAGAGCAGTTGGGTTCAAATCTTACTTTTTATACTTACTACCTCTGCGACATTGCTAATTGCTACTTCTCTTCCTATCTGTCTGATTATTGCTTCTCAGTATTGTTTTGCTGGATTATGTGTCCCTCATGACTTTTCTGTGCCCTCTTCTTACCTTTGACTTTAGTGATTTTATCAACTCCTCCTGGTCCAATTATTTCTTTGATGGTGATTTTCAAATCTGTAAATTCATTCTAAACTCTTTCCTGAGGTCTATTATGAAATACTTGCTGACATCTCCAACTGGATGTGCTGTAGGCATCTTAAACTTAACATGTGCCCCAAAATAGAACTTACTGTCTTCCCCCTTTAAATCTATTCCTCCACCACAGGCACCATCATCTTTCCAGTCATCTTACTTCCTAATCTTGGTGTTATTTTTGACTCGTGTTCATCAACAACCATATCCAATCAGCTGCCAAGTCTTATAGATTCTAACTTTAGAAATCATTTCTTGCATCTATCACTTCTTCTCCTTGTTTTAATTGAACATCCAACTTTCAACTTCCAGTTTCTCCTTTCTTTACTAAATATCTCCATATAGTTGCCAAAGAACTTTCAAGGAATAAATTTACTAAAAAGTTTCAAGGCTGGCTAGGTTAAAAAGATGCTTATATTCTGGAGCCAGCCCACTTTTCAGGCTTCTTTCATATTATTATCTTTCATATACTCTGCAGTTTAGCACATTTGCTGGTTCCCTGAATTTGGCCCTCCTCCATACACAGAATCTAATTTCCTTCAAGGCTTAGAGATACCACTTCCTATTCCTTATTAACTCTAGTTGATTGTCAATCAAGCAATCAACATGCATTTATCATGGATGATGTGCCAAACACTGTGCTAAAAACTGGTGATGCAAAGACATAAACATTCCTTGCCCTCACAAAGTTTACATTTTAATGACAACCTGAAAATAACACACAAAGGTACCTGGAAGATAATTGATGAGAAAAATACACTAGCATTTTAGGGGATTGAGAATGGCCTCCTGCAGAAAGCACAGTGCTAAAGAAGAAAATTAAGAAGTTAAGCAACTTGTCTAGAATCACATAGCCAAAATATTTCAGAGGCAGAACTTGATGCCAAATCCTTTTGGCTTCAGGATATGTTATCTATCCAATATGTCATGCTATACTACATATGTGTGCTTGTGTGTGTGTGTGTGCATTCATGGATCTGCATATACATATATCTCACTCTACAAAAGAAATGTAATTTCAGCAGTAGAAACCTTTTTATTCCAACATCTACCACAGAAGTTTGCACATAATAAGTATTTGATAAATGATGTTAGTCTGATAGATACAAGATGAACAGGGCTTTCCTCAAAATAGTGTCCCCAAGTCTATCTCCTCTCACCTCCTCCACTTCAACACCTAAGGGCTACAGGTGCTTTTCCTATTTTTTTTGTCCCAGTACAGACATTCTCAGTTATATTTTTAGTTGTTTAAATCCAATTGCAAAACTTAAAGTATTTCTTTTGCTAGCAGCAAGTAAAATGGTGGCCAAAGGGAAAATTTCAGTTTTATCTCTTGCACACAAGTAATGCAATAAGGTTGACTGGTCTACCTAAGACACAAAAAAAGAAAATGAAATGAGAAGAGGGAGAAAGAAGGGGAAAGTTTTACAAGTAATTGCCCATTTTCTTCCTTTCCAGTTCCCAAACACAATTACTCAAGTATATGATTCAGAATCTTCAGAATTACTCAAGTATATGATTCAGAATCTAAGTAGAAATTTTGATCTGGAGAAATTCTATTACCATAGTTCTTCTGCAGAATATCTTGCATCCAATTTAAACTGCATTCGAAAACCTAGCCAGAAAAATTCTAAAAATAGGATGCTCAGAATGGTGGAGCACTTTAGTGATTATACATCCTTATATTTGCTTCTAGAAAGGGAAGGTTGAGATGGATTTACATGTGAATTTTATCAAACATTCAAAGAACATTAATTCCTTTTTTTAAATTTGCAAAACATATGTATGGGTAATTCTTCAACATTAACCCTTACAAAGCTTTCTGTTACAATTTTTTCCTCCCTACTCTCCACCCCTCCCCTAGATAGCAGGATATCCACTACATGTTAATTATGTTAAAATACTTGACAAATAGAATATATGTATACATATTTCCACACATCATTGTTTTGCAAGAAAAATCGTATCTACAAGAAAGAAAAATCAGAGAAAGGAAACACAATGCAAGCAAACATCAATCGAGAACATGAAAATGTTATGTTGTGGTCCACATTTCACATCTCTCTCTCTCTGGGTGTATAAGGCTTTCTTCATTGAACAATTGGAACTGGTTTGAAACATTTCATTGTTGAAGAGAGCCAGGTCCATCAGAACTGATCCTCATATAGTCTTATTGCTGCCGTGTACAATGATCTCTTACTTCTGCTCATTTCGCTCAGCATCAGTTCATGTAAGTATCTCCAGGCCTCTCTGAAATCGTCCTGCTGGTCATTTGTTACAGAACAATAATATTCCATAACATTCATATACCATAATTTATTCAGTCATTCTCCAATTGATGGGCATTTATTCAGTTTCCAGTTTCTAGCCACTACAAAAAGGGCTGCCACAATAATAAATAAATAATGGTGATAGTGGGCAGCCTTGTTTCACTCCTGCTCTTATTGGGAATGGTTCTAGTTTGACTCCATTACATATGATGCTTGCTGAAGGTTTTAAGTAGATACTACTAATCATTTTAAGGAAAAGCCCATTTATTCCTATACTCTCCAGTGTTTTTAATAGGAATGGGTATTGGATTTTATTTTTGCATGAATATTCATTAGGGAAATTGGTCTATAGTTTTCTTTCTCAGTTTTCTCCCTACCTGGTTTAGCTATCAGCACCATATCTGTGTCATAGAAGGAATTTGGTAGTACACCTTCTTTTCCTATTTTTTCAAATAGTTTATATAGTATTGGGATTAATTGTTCTTTGAATGTTTGGTAAAATAGTTTGTATAGTATTGGGATTAATTATTCTTTGAATGTTTGGTAGGAACAATTAATTCCAATACAATATAAACTATTTGAAAAAACAGAGAAAGAAAGGATCCTACCAAATTTCTTTTATGACACAGATATGGTGTTGATAGTTAAACCAGGTAGGATGAAAACAGAGAAAGAAAATTATAGACCAATATTGATGCAAAAATCTTAAATAAAATATTAACAATGAGATTACAGAAAGTCATCCCCAGGATAATACACTATGATCAAGTAGGATTTATACTTGGAATGCAGGCATAGTTGAATATTAGGAAAACTATCAGCATAATCAACTACATTAATAACCAAACTAACAAAAATCATATGATTATCTCAACATTTGCAAAAAAAGCATTTGATAATGGATATCCAACATCCATTCTTATTAAAAAACCCTAGAGAGTATATAAATGGACTTTTCCTTAAAATGATCAGTAGCCTCTATCTAAAAGCATCAGCAAGCATTGTATATAGTGGAGACAAACTAGAACCATTCTCAATAAGATCAGGAGTGAAACAAGGCTGCCCCCTGTCACCATTACTATTCAATATTGTATTAGAAATGTTAGCTTTGGCAATAAGAGAAGCAAAACAGATTAAAGGAATTAAAGTAGGTAATGAGGAAACCAAATTATCAGTCATTGCAGATGACACGATGGTATACTTAGAGAACCCTTAGAGACTCAACTAAAAAACTACTAGAAACAATTCACAACTTTAGCAAAGTTGCAGGATACAAAACAGATGTTGCATGAATCTTACTCTCATCAGATTTAGCTCTAAGAGAGAATATCAGACATATTTTGGTATCACAAAACTTGTCTCACCTTATTAGGGCAGTAGGAAGGAAAGGGGGTTTTGTTTGTACAAAAACTTTTTAACTTAATATAGTCAAAGTTATCTATTTGGTTTTCAATTAAGAGTTCCAGTTCTTCTTTGGACATAAATTTATTCCATCTCCATAGGTCTGAGAGGTAAACTATATTACGTTCCTCTAATTTACTTATAGTATCACTCTTTATATCCAGATCATGAACCCATTTAGATCTTATCTTGGTATGTGGTGTTAGATGTGGGTCAAGCCCTATTTTCTTCCACACTAGTTTCCAATTTTCCCAGCAGTTTTTGTCAAATAGTGGTGACTCAATAGTTTTAACAAAGTGATGCTAAAAGTGATTTTTTAAAAAAAGATGCTTGGGGGTTTTAAAGGCAAGATAAAGGTATTTCATCCCAGGTCCAGCACATTTGTTTGATTTTGGACAAATTACTTAATCTCTTCTGAGTCTCAGCTCCCTCATCCCTTAGAAAGACAGACATACGATAAAGAGAGAGAGAGAGAGAGAGAGAGAGAGAGAGAAAGAGAGAGAGAGAGAGAGAGAGAGAGAGAGAGAAAGAGAGAGGTAAAGAGACAGGGCAGAGACAGAGAGATAGACATAGAGACAGACAGAGAGATACAGAGAGACAGAGAGACACAAAGAGACAAGAGAGAGCAGGGCAGAGAGAGGGAGAAAGAGAGTGACAGAAGGGGGGAGATAGAGAAAGAAATAGATGGAGAAGGAGCAAGAGAAGGAGAGGAAAGAAGGAGAGGAAGAGAGAGAGAAAGAATTATATATATGTGTGTGTGTGTATATATATATATATATATATATTATTATTATCAGTTTACCTTTTAAGACTTCAATTTTCCTTACTGGAATGACAATATGCCAAAGTGGAAAGAATGCCTGACTTGGAGTAACAAAATTTGGACTTCAATATCACCTTACGTATTTATTAACTATTCAAGTCACTTCACCTATCAGTAGCTAAATAGAAAATGGTTCAAATAAACCTCCAGTTTGAAGGTTAAATAAAATAAAATTTATCTCCTGAGTAGGGACTATACAGACATATAGATTATAATTAAGTGATGTGTGTTATGTGTAACATATGTGTGATATACACATAAAACAAATATATATATGCAATCTAAAGTGATATTTATATATGCATTTGAAACAAACATATCAATAATAACTTTAGTACCTTATAAAATTGTAATGTTAGCTTTTTGTTACATGAAGAAAGGAAGGAAGCAAGAGTTTTATTACATTCAGAAAAGTATGAAAGGTAAACTTTGGCCTGTCCTTTATTTAGTTTAGAAGAAAGCAAGAAACAAAGAAACAGAAATGAACAGAAATAGAATGCTTTGAAATGGATTAATTCCAAAGAGTGAAGTAATCCTTTTGAAAGGATTTATTCCCAAATAATGCCTTGTTTTACACAGCATTGAGTAAAAAAAAAAAAAAAAAGGGTCAAACATTAAGGATAGTTGAGGAAAATACTGTGAACATTTAGTTCTTCAAAATTTGTTTTAAAGTAGTTGTCAATTGTGGGATATGGCCAAAGAGGTTATAAGGGGCAATTTTATATCTCTAGATACTTACCTGCATAAAATAGAGAAAGAAAAGATCAATGAATTGGGCTTATTAAAGAACAAATTAAAAACCCTCAATTAAATACCAAATTGGAAATTCTAAAAATAAAAGAGGGAATTAATAAAATTGAAAATAAAAAACTAATGAATTAATAAATAAAACTAAGTGTTGGTTTTAAAAAAAACCCAACAAAATAGATAAGCCTTTAGTTAATTTGATAGGAAAAAGGAAAGAGGAAAATAAAATTGTTAATTTCAAAAATGATAATGGAGAACTTTCCTCCAATGAAAAGGAAATTAGAGTAATAATTAGGAGTTATTTTGCCCAACTTTATGCCAGTAAGTTTGATAATCTAAATGAAATGGAGGAATATCTACAAAAATATAGATTGCCCAGGTTAAAAGAAGAGGAAATAAATTATTTAAATGGCCCCATATTAGAAAAAGAAATAGAACAAGCTATTAACCAACTCCCTAAGAAAAAATCTCCAGGGTCATATGGATTTGCATGTGAATTCTATCAAACATTCAAAGAACAATTAATTCTAATACTATACAAACTATTTGAAAAAATAGGGAGAGAAGGTATACTACCAAATTCCTTCTATGATACGGATATGGTACTGATAGCGAAACCAGGTAGGGTGAAAACTGAGAAAGAAAACTATAGACCAATTTCCCTAATGAATATTGATGCAAAAATTTTAACTAAGATATTAGCAATGAGATTACAGAAAGTCATCGCCAGGATAGTACACTAGGACCAAATAGAATTTATACCAGGGATGCAGGGCTGGTTCAATATTAGGAAAACTATCAGCATAATCAATTATATTAATAACCAAACTAACAAAATCCATATTATTATCTCAAGAGTTGCAGAAAAAGCCTGTGACAAAATCCAACACCCATTCCTATTAAAAACACTAGAGAGTATAGGAATAAATGGGCTTTTCCTTAAAATGATTAGTAGCATCTACTTAAAACCATCAGCAAGCATCATATGTAATGGAAACAAAATAGAACCATTCCCAATAAGATCAGGAGTGAAAAAAGGCTGCCCACTGTCACCATTACTATTTACTATTGTATTAGAAATGTTAGCTTTGGCAATAAGAGAAGAAAAAGAGATAAAAGGAATTAGAGTAGGTAATGAAGAAACCAAATTATCACTCTTTGCAGATGACATGATGGTATGCTTAGAGAACCCTAGAGACTCAACTGAAAAACTACTAGAAACAATTCACAACTTTAGCAAAGTGGCAGGATTCAAAACAAATCCACATAAATCATCAGCATTTTTATATATTACCAACAAAGTTCAGCAGCAAGAGATACAAAAAGAAATTCCATTCAAAACAACGGATGATAGTATAAAATATTTGGGAATCTATCTGCCAAGGAAAAGTCAGAAACTATACGAACTAAACTACAAAACACTTTCCACACAAATAAGATCAGACCTAATCAATTGGAAAAACATTAAGTGCTCATGGGTAGGCAGAGCGAATATAATAAAAATGACAATACTACCCAAACTAATTTACTTATTTAGTGCCATACCAATCAAACTCCCAAGAAATTATTTTACAGATCTAGAAAAAATAGTAGCAAAATTCATTTGGAAGAACAAAAGGTCAAGAATTTCAAGGGAATTAATGAAAAAAAAAGGCAGATGAAGGTGGCTTTGCTGTACCAGATTTAAAACTATATTATAAAGCAGCGGTCATCAAAACCATTTGGTGCTGGCTGAGAAATAGAGCAGTCAATCAGTGGCATAGAATATGATATCAGGACAATCTAGGTAACAACTTTAGCAATTTAGTGTTTGATAAACCCAAAGACCCCAACTTTTGGGATAAGT
>JAJPUD010008155.1:76620-88989 GCA_023553655.1 Myrmecobius fasciatus | reverse complement strand
TGTTTCTTATATTATTCTATTTATTCCTTACCTTCCCTTCTCAAAAAGCCAAATGGAATTTTTTTTCAGAGAGGAAAAAAACAATTATCACAACCAATGCATCGATTGAACAAATTCGAAAACATCTGCATTACTTAACATTTGTGGTTATTCTACCTCCACAAAAGGTTAAGTTGAGTGTGTCTTCTCATCTTTCTTTGAGAACTGACTAAATTTTGTTTTTTGCTCCATTTGCTTTTTTTCCTTTTTGGGTGTGTAGTTCTTTGTGGGGCAGTTCGTATTTTACTTGGTCACTGAAGGTATTTAATCTAAGCAGTAATATGATCAAAGGGGTGATATAGGAAGAGCAATATGGCTAAAAGGACAGGACTCATTGGAAGGGGAGGAGATAGGTCAGAAAGACAAGTTAGCAACTTATTGCAATAGTCAAGGTATGAGGTAATGAGGATCTAGCTGAGGGTGATGGCAGCAGGAATGGAGAAGAAAGACTCCATCAAAACTTCACCCAGGGTGGTTGATCTCATCCAGGAGGAAAGCAATTTTACTTGATTAAAGTCATTCATGTTAAAGTGTGAAGGATTGGCAGACTAAACTCTGTCAGAGGTTATATGACTTTTGAAAAGGAAACTTTTGCCTCTGAGCCAGAACAACAGTGGTCAACAACTTGGCACCTTATTCTGAAGAAGCAGCCAATCCCTGACCTGGACTGTTAGCATCTCAAGGTCTCAGAGCCTGGAGTTATGTTTCTCTTGGATTCTCTCTTAGGTCCTACATGCATTCGGTGTTTAATAAATACTTTTTTGGTACTTTGGTTTACCTTCTGCTCCCATGGCATTTCTAATTGCTTTTGCACTTCTTGAAGGCCTTCTAATAATAATATTGGGGGTGTTTTACCAGATGTGGAGTGAGACAATCTGTTTTTAAATACTACTTTGAAACTCTTACTACTTATAGAACCTTAGCGAGTCACTTCATTTCTCAGGGTCCAAGCTTCCTCATCTATAAAATAAAGGGGCTAGGTTGGTAATCTTGCAAGTATGTCTTCTACCCACCTTGTACCAACCCCTCTCCCTTCACCTCCTTCCACTCTTCCAGTCTCCCAGATTTTTAATCTTGCATTTTCCTTGATTCCTCCCTTTTCCCTCTCCTCATAGTCATTTGGTGATCTTGCTTGTTTGGCTACACTTGCACCTGACTTCTCTATCCTCACACAACTGCAACCTTAGTTCAGGCCCTGAATACCTCTCACCTAGATTATTTAATTTATTTAATGAGCAGGTACTCTCAGAAAAACCTGGAAAGTCCTTCATGTGGGATGAGCAGCTGTGAATGACTTTGAACCTGAATGAGCAATACAATGATCTACAATTACTCTGAAGGACTTATGATAAAACATGCTATCCATACCCAGAGAAATAACTGTTTGTGTCTGAATACAGATTAAAGCATAATCTTTTTTTAAATTTATTTTTCCTGAGAGTTTTTTTGGAGAGGGGAATCTGTTTTCTTTCACAACCTGACTTTTATGGAAATGTTTTGTGTAACTTCACATGTGCCTTCTTAAAAGAGAAGTTAGGGTGGGGAAAAAGGAGAGAATCTGAAACTCAAAGTTTTAAAAACATGTGAAAAATGTTTTAAGTGTAACTGGAAAATAAAAACATGAAATAATTTTTTAAAAATCACATACCATAACTTATTCTGCCATTCCCCCACTAATAGGCATCTCTGCAATTTCCAGGTTCTTTGCCACAACAAAGAGAGCTGCTATAAATATTTTAGAACATATAGGGGGCAGCTAGGTGGCACAGTAGATAAAGCACCAGCTCTGAAGTCAAGAGGACCTGAGTTCAAATTTGGCCTCAAACACTTAACACTTCCTAGCTGTGTGACCCTGGGCAAGTCACTTAACCCCAATTGCCTCAGTAAAAAGCAAAAACAAAAAACAAAAAACAAAAAAAAAAACCATATCAGTTCTTTTCCTTTTTCTCTAATCATCTTTGGAAATAGATCAAGTGATGGTATTCTGGGTCAAAGGGTATAGGTAATTTAATAAGTCTTTGGGTTCTCTCCCAGATTGTTGCAAAAGTCACCTAATGGGTCTCCTTGTCTCAAAACTCTTCCTACTTCAGTCCATTCTACACATTGCTGTCTTAGTGATTTTGCTTAAGCATAGATTTAACTGTATGATTCCCCTACTCAATCAAATGCAGGGGCTCTCTATTGCTTCTAAAAGCAAATATGAAAGTTTTAATTCAGTTTGAAGTTACTAGGGCTTATAAGGTCACTAAGACTTGGGACAACCTACATAAACTTTCCTGTTTAGCTTTAAAGCCCTTCATACCCTTGCTCCACCCTATCCTTCTAGCGTCATTGACTCCAAACTTTGCAGTATAGTCAGATTGGCCTTCTTTAGGTTACTCACACATAATAAACATTCCATCCCAAATTTTATGCCTGTATACTGGCTCCTCTACATGCCTAGAATAAACTATCTTCTTATCTCTATCTCAAAGTATCATTATCTCATCCTTCAAGATACAGTTGGAGATTTGTTGTTGCTGTTAAGTCATTTTCAGTTGCATTCAACTCTTTGTAACCCTATTTGTGATTTTCTTGGCAAGAAATGTGGAGTGGTTTGACTTTTCCTCCTCCAGCTCATTTTACAGATGAGGAAACTGAGGCAAACAGAGTTATGACTTGCCCAAGGTCACACTAGTGTCTGAAGTTGGATTTGAACTCAGGTCTTCCTGATGTTCTATCTGCTGCACTACTTAGCTGTCCTAGCTGGAACATTTAAGTCTTTCCTTATCCCCTCAGTTTTGAGTATTCTCCCTCCCAAATTGCCTTGTCTTTAACTACTTTGTATTTATTTGCATTTATTATTTGTGGTATTAATATTTGGAACACCTAAAATCAATTTCTACATTTATAAGTCTCGTTTCAAATTGAATATCTAATATTTTAGGTGATTCTGGGCAAGACATTTATATTTTATTTTTATAATTTATTTATAATATATATATAATATAATTTATAATTCTAAGTGTCAGTTTCCTCATCTGTAAAATGGGGATATAGAGCCTGTAGAACCAATGTCACTGCATTGATGAAATAATGTATTATTGTTTGGACCGGCAATGTCTTTTGGAAAAGGGAACTCTGTTGAAACCCATCTTTACATGTAATTGGGAAAAAATATACTATTAAAGTGAAATTTTTAAAAAAAGGAAAAAGGAACTTCCTCTACCAATGCAGATCAACTAATTTGCAACTTATATCCTTAAAACTATTTCTGTATCTTTGCCAAAAAAATGGGGTCATGAGGGGTAAAACTTAATTGAATAAAAACTACAAACAAAATCCTTATTAAAAAGTCATCTGGGGGGCACCCACTTTGGAATGAGGAAAACCTGAGTTCAAATCCAGCCTCAGATACTAACTATGTGACCCTAGCCAAGTCAATTAACCCTGATTGCCCCCCCCAGTCACTTGGAGACACTGACTGGCAGCCACTTTGTGTCAGAGGCAAGAGTGGAACCCAAATTATCTTGGGTTGACTTTTTAGATCAACTCTCAAAGCACTGGGCCAAGCTGGCTCTTGCATTAATATTCCCAAGTGCTAAATAATTGTCAGTTACTATGATGAAAATTTTCTAATCCTTTGTTCTGTGGTATTTTAATACAGGGCTAAACCTGACTGAGAAAATCAGGAAGATCAAGATTGTCTTCACCCCAACCATCTGCAAACAAACCTGCACCAATGGACGATGTACCAATGACTGCTCCAAAGGGGACACGACCACCCTGTACAGTCAGGGAGGTCACGGACATGACCCCAAGTCTGGCTTCCGCATCTGTGAGTCACACCAGCTCCTTGGTACCCAATGTTGGAAAGGTCTCCTTGGGATTATACTGCAGTTAGGGACAAGAGAATGGAGAGAGGAAGGGAGAAGAAAGAGTTGTCCCTTTCAGTTTAATTGAACTAACTCTTCTTAAGCCCCAACTTTGTTCACAGCTAAACACTTGAGAGAGGAACACAAAGTTTAAATAAAGTGCTGTCTTTTACCTTTATGAAATTTTTATAATTTATATAATTAGAGTGAGCTGGAGAAGGAAATGGCAAACCACTCCAATATCTTTGCCAAGGAAACCCCAAGTAGGGACATGAAGAGTTGAACATGATTGAAATGACTGAACAACAACAAAAAATTAATAATATAATATATAACTGCATTAATATCAATATAACTACATGAATATTAAATATTATAATTTATATGATTATATGTTTATTTAATGATGTTTCCCCTATTAGTGAGGGAAATAGAATGCACATGCAGATAAGTGTTTAGAGCCTGAAAGAAGTATTTTGTGAGGTTTCCCTGGTAAAGTTCAAGGGAACAAAGGTTGTTGACTTGTGAAATCAGGGAAAGCTTCATGAAAGTAGTGATATTTGTTAGAATTTCGGGCAGCTACATGGCATCATAGTGTATAGAGTGCCAGGCCTGGGATCAGAAAGACTCATCTTTCTAAGTTCAGATCTGCTTCAGATACTTAATAGCTGTGTGATACTGGGCAAGTCATTTAACCCCAATTTACCTCAATTTTCTCATTGTAAAATGGAAATAGTAATAGCATCTGCTTCCCAGGATTGTTGTGAGGATCAGATAAGATAATAGTTGTAAAATGCTTAGCAAAGTGCCTGGCACATAATAAGCATTATCATTATTATTATCAAATAATAATTGCACAATGCCAACATATAGTAAATATTATATAGATGTTAGCTATTATTATTATTTGTTGTTGTTGTCAAGTTGTTTTAATCATATTCAACTTGTTATCCATTTGGGGTTTTCTTGGCAAAGATACTGGAATGATTTACCATTCCCTCTCCAGCTCATTTTACAGATGAGGAAACTGAGGCAAAGTGGGTGAAGTGACTTGTCCAGGGTCACACAATTAGTAAATATCTGAGGTCAGAATTAAACTTGAAAAGTTGAGTCTTCTTGACTCCAGCCTGGCACTCTAGCTACTGAGTCCTAGCTGCCTTATAATTATAATAATAATTATTATTATATAACAGTTTTAAAGTACTTAGCATGGTGCCTGGCATATACAAAGTGTTCATTATTATTTTGATATTATCATCACTAAAGGCTATACTAAGGGTTCCAAGGCCACTGTGTCCTTTTTCCACCCTCTGCCCCAAATGTTTTGATTGCAGAACATTTTACCAAGCCCTGTTTTGGCTTCAATCCATGGGAGAAGGGAGTGAGACAGGAGTGAACAATGAATATCTTCCCTCTGAACAGAGGTACAATACCAGTATTCTCACTGCTGTTCCCCTGGTCGTCACTTTGAACATTAATGTTGCAGATTTTTGCCAGATCCCCTGCCTGAATGGAGGCCGCTGCATTGGTAGGGATGAATGCTGGTGTCCTGCCAACTCCACAGGGAAGTTCTGCCATTTGCCGGCTCTTCGGGTGGACAGAAAGCCAGAGAGACCCCCTCAGGTGGCCCCTGCTGAAGGCTCTTTGAAACAGTCTGTCTACATGCTGCCCCTCTCCAACCAATTGGGTGAGTATGAGCACTGATGAAGGCCAATGATGGGGGAGCTTCCCGGATCCCTTGGGCCCCTTCCCTTTTTCCCTGTGCTATACTGGCACCAAGCAAGCTAGAGGGAGCATCTGCCCAGGGATAAAGAGCGCCTTCCCTCAACAGAATGGGAAGACGGACTCAAGCAATAATTCTTCCTATTTTAGTAGCTGCCTTGCCTTTACTACTGGGAACAATGCAGAGATATTGAAGATTTTTTTAATGGATGTAATATTATGAAATCAATAATTAAGGAAAAAATCCATCATCCCACTGCTCCTTTCTGTATCCCTAGTGATAAGGCTGAGATGGCAATACCTACTTTGAAATAAACATGTGACAAATTCACAGTGATCATTCTCAAAAAGCAGGTTTATTGGGGCAGCTAGGTAGTGCAGTGGTTAGAGCACCAGCCCTGAAGTCAGGTGGACCTGAGTTCAAGTCTGATCTCATACACTTCCTAGCTGTGTGACCCTGGGCAAGTCACTTAACCCCAATTGCCTCAGCAAAAAAAAAAAAGGAAAAGAAAAGAAAAGAAAAGAAAAGAAAGCAGGTTTATTTAAGGGAAAAGGTTATAGACAAAAATGAGAGGTTAAAATAGGCACCAGAAGTGGCAAATATAAAATAGAGTTGGGAGAGCATATAGTTAGTAATGAAAAAAGACAAATTCTCCAGAGAAACACAATTAATCAAGAGAATAGAAATACTCCATGAGGTGGCAGTAAGCCATTAATTGGCAGGTTAGACTGACCAGACTTAGGTAGAGTAAGGAGAAAGGTATCATTAGAGGCAAGGCACTCTGAGGGAGAGAAAGAGTGGCTTCATAGTGAGCCTATTCTTTTTTATTAATTTTATTAAAGCTTTTTATTTGCAAAGCATATGCATGGGTAATTTTTTATCATTGACCCTTGCAAAGCTTTCTGCTACAAATTTTTCCCTCCTTCCCCCCATCCCCTCCCCTAGATGGCAGGTAGTCTAAAATATGTTAATTATGTTGAAATACATGACAAATTGAATATATATATATATATATATAGTGAGTTTATTCTTGAAGAGAACTTAGCAAAGTTCTTCCTTATAAGCAGATCTTTTTATAGGGGAAATATAGCCTTGGAGGTTTCCCATGTGCAAGGCACAAACTCAGGAAGGATGGTCAGACAGTTAGATGGAGTGCACCTAGCAGACTATGTCCCAGACCCATCTACAGATATATCAAATCAATATAGTCTAGGAAAGCTAACTTTTTGTGTATTTATAGTTGATAGAATTTACATTATGACTGTTTTAACTGAAGGTAATAAGGCCGTTCTGGGAAAGCTAAGTTCCCATCAAGGTTGTCTCAAAGGTTGCTGTGAATGTCTTTAAAGATGCTAACTAGATTGGAGTCAGGATGGATGAATTAATAATAAACTCTGACTTCACATTATTCTATATAAACAGGATCTGGGCTTCTTCCTGACTGGGGAAGATGGTCAGTTCACTTCCCCTAGCATTATCATAGAGCTTGGCACTATGTGTAAGTGTTTAGTGGATATTTATTGGCTGATTGACCAATAGATACCCAGATTCCTAGTGTCAAGGGGTATGGGGGAGGAAAGTCTTTTTCACTTGTTGCTGATCCTGACACTTTTCCCCAGCTTCTGTGAACCCCTCCCTGGTGAAGGTGCACATTAACCACCCTCCAGAAGCCACAGTTCAGATCCACCAAGTGGCAAGAGTTCGGGGGGAGACTGAGCCCCATGAGGAGAATAGTGTGGAGACCAGACCTGCTCCCCGGCTCCCCGTCCGACCTGGCCATGAGCAGTGGGACATCAACACTATCACCTCACAGACCAGGGAGCCTCCTCAGCCACCACCGCCATCTTTCCCCAAACCTGAGGGCTTGCTAGGCTGGTGCTATCAGAACTCAGTGAATGACCAGGTGAGGACCTAGCCCCTGCCAGATGTGACCCACAATTGTTCTGGTGTCTGTTGAGTCTGAAGATGAGTGTTTTTGCTTTTCTGTCCTTCCTTCCTCTTCCTATCCTACCATTTAGAATCCTAGATCAAAGATAGGAAGAATTTTAGAAGTCACCTAAATCCACCCTCTCATTTTACAGTTGAGGAAACTGAGGTAATAAAAGGCAATGACAGTATTTGAATCTTGAGCTCCTGGTTTTAAATCCATTACTCTTTCCATGCATGGCACTGGGAGCTGGGGTAGGGCATTTATTCTGATGCAGATCACCTCCTGTGGTGCAATTCATAGACTTGGAAGAAATACCTGGGCCACTGAAAGATTTTAATGGCTTGTCTCAGATCCACATTCAATTTGTGTCAAAGGTGGGACTTGAAACCAGATATTTTTCTGAGACTAGGATATTCCCCTCTTCTCCAGGTTGGCTCTGCCCAAGAGCTTTGTAGGCTTGTTGAGGGGCAACTAGGTGGTTTGGTGCACAGAACCTCAGAAATCTGAGTTCAAATTTAGCTTCATACACTTACTAGTTATGTGACTGGGCAATAACTTAACCCCAATTATCTCCCAAAAAAAGAGGAAAGAAATTTTTTGTCTATTTGTTTTTTAATAGTATTCTATTTTTTTCTAAATACATACAAAAATAGTTTTTAACATTCATCTTTGCAAAACCTTGTGTTCCAAACTTTTCTCCCTTTTTCCTTTCTAGACAGCAAGTAATCTGATATAGGTTAAACGTGTAATTCTTCTAAACATATTTCCATATTTGTCATGCTATGCAAGAGAAATCAGATAAAAAGGGGGGGAAACATGAGAAAGAAAAAACAAACAAACAGCAACAACAAGAAGTTGAAAATATTATGCTTTGACCACATTCAGTCTCCATAGTTCTCTTTCTGGATGTGGATGGTACTTTCCATTTCAAGTCTTTTGGAATTGCTTTGAATCACTGCATTGTTGAAAAGGGCCAAGTCCATCACAGTTGATCATCACATAATCTTGTTGATATTTTGCACAATATTCTCTTGGTTCTGCATATTTTGCTTATAGCATCAGTTCATGTAAGTCTTTCCAGGAAAAGAAATGTTTGTTGTAGAATGAATGAATGGGCTAAGTGAGAGTAGCCTGGAGCTTAGCTGAGTATCTCCTTTGGAGGAGGGCAGTTGGAGGTTGGTATCAGGAAGCAGAGTCATCCAAAGTCATATTTTTCTGAATAGAAAATTGTTTGCTATCCATTCCTGCTAGACTTTAGCCTGAAAGTAGGCAGCAAGGGCTAATAGAAAGACATGGGCTTTGGAGGCAGATCCCAAGGTTTAAACCCTACTTCTGATGATTATTTCTTTTATGACTTTTAAACCAATCATCTAGTCTCCCTGGCCCTTGGTTTCCACATCTGTGATATAAGGACCTTGGACTAGACAGTCTCTGTGTTCCCTCCCAGCTGTAGGCCTAGTCTATCAATATGCATTTATTAAACACCTACTAGATACCAAGTACTGTGCTAAGCCCTGGGGAGACAAAGAAAGGAAAAAGATAGTTTCCTTGATCTGAAGGTGCTCACAATCTAATGGGAAGACAGGTCACTGCATTCCCTCTCACCTGTAGTTCTTCTAGTCAGTCAATATGCATTTATTAAGCACCTACTAGATTCCGGGTGCTGTGCTAAGCCCTAGAGAGACAAAGAAAGACAGAAGATAATCCTTGGTCTGAAGATGCTCACAGTATAATGGGAAGATAGGACACAAAGAACTACATACAAACTAACCACATATAAGATAAATTGGAGGTAGCCAATTAGGGAAAACAGTGGAATTAAGGCAAATGAAGGAAAGCTTCATGTGGATGATGGGATTTTATCTGGAGGCAGAATGAAGCCAGGAGGCAGAAATGAGTAGAGACCATTCCAGTGTCTAATACAGGGCAAGCCATTGGGTTCCTTCTTCTCTTGCCCCTTCCTTCTGAGTAGCCCCTGCCAGTTAGGGAACAATCTTGAATGCCCAAGCTTTCCCCAAGAGCCTTACTATGTGGATGATTTAAAGGAGAGAAGGAGGAAACAGATGGATGAGTTTTGTTGTCTTGCTTTTCCAGTGCACCAACCCTTTGCGGGAGCTGACCAAGCAAGAGGATTGCTGTGGGAGCGTCGGGGCCTTCTGGGGGGTGAATGCATGTGTTCCGTGCCCTCCCAGGCCAGGTAAGTGTCAGGGGTTGACAAAGAGCATTCGGTGTTCTGTTGCACATTTCCTCTCGGCTTGGCTAGGGATCTTGGGAACGAGTCCATCTCCTGAGTTCTGGTCCGCTTGCCTCTGGCCAGGATGTGTGAAAGTCTAGAAACAGAAACTAACTTTAAAAAGTGTTGATAGCTGGTAGTTGGAGGTTCATTTTTACAATGGCTAGTAAGTTGGACCAGGAGATAGTTCGGTACTTAGCTCTAAACTGATTCTCGATGTTGTTTGTTGATTGGATATTTATATGGTAAATCTTGCCACCTGTATTTTCTAAGGCCATTCCCTTTGTGGATTCTGATCTTTTAGCCTGAGCTCCTTAACCTGGACATCACCTTTTCCATCCTCCTCTTGACACTTATTTTAATCTTCTCTGTTCTTGAACTAGAGAAAGAGGTTGTTGAGGGGCATTTAATATTTGCTTCTCCTTAACCCAGACAACAAGTTGGCAAAATACTCCAGTATTGCCCTTTAAACATTTACTATTCTTTTAGGTTTTACATCACAGTCATTTCTCTCTCTTTTTAAAAAATAGTATCTTATTTTTCCAAATACATGCAAAGATAGTTTTTAACATTCACTTTTGCAAAATCTTATATTCCAAAATTTTCTCCCTCATTCTCCTGCCTCCCTCCCCAAGACAGCAAGCAATGCAATATAAGTTAAACATCTCAGTCATTTCTCAGTAGTCTTCTCTCTCGGCACACACCCTGTGAGTCTTCTGGAATTAAGAAGATCTGAATTCAAATCTGATCTTATGTATGATCCTGGGCAAGTCACTTTACCCTGTTTACCTCAATCTCCATGACTGAAAAATGGAAATAATAACAGCATCTATTTATTTCACAGGGTTGAGGTATAAGTGAAATGACATGATATTTGTTAAGTGCTTAGTATAGTACTTAGCATATTTGTTGTTGTTCATTCATGTCTGGCTCTTTGTGACCCCATGGACCACAGCATGCCAGTATTGCCCACTTGGTTTTCTTTGCAAAGATACTAGAAAGTGGTTTGCCATTTCCTTCACCAGTGGATTAAGGCAAACAGGGTTAATTGACTTGCCCAGAGTCACACAATTAGTAAAGTGTCTGAGACTGGATTTGAATTCAGATCTTCCTAACTCCAGACCCAGCACTTCATCCATTGAGCCATTCAGCTGCTTCCTGGCACATGAAAGATGCTTAATAAATGCTTGTTTCTTTCAGCTTCCTCCCTTTCCCCACCTTTCTCTTATTATAGAAAAATACTTAAGTAAAACAAAAGACATTGAGATGGCCTTTGTGAAGTAGATGAGGCAGGATGTGAACTCAGGTTCAGAATCAGAAAACCTTTATTCAAAATCCACCTTAGATACTAACTGTGTGACTCTGGGCAAGTTATTTCATTTTTTGTATCTCAGTTTCCTCATCTGTAAAAAGAGGAGGTTAGATTCATTGGCCTCTAGGTCCCTTCCTTAGGAGGAATTCTGGCCTCCTTAGTGAGTCAGAAAGTTTCTTCGAGTTTGTGGGGGGTCCCTAAGTCAGGGTCCAATTTAGGAAGGGCAGAAGTTTTTTCTGGATCAAGTGTTGCTGAGCTTAGGCTCTGCTATGCACATCAGCAGAAGGAAGAAAGGAAAGAGAGAACGAAGCATTTATCCAGCTTCAGCTCTGTGCCAAGCACTATGTCTATAATGATACTGGGAGTTCAATGAACTCTGTAATTCTCCCTCACAGCAGCCATCCATCCAGTGGACTCTGGCACCCTTGGCCATATATGGAGTCTATTACATCTTCCAAAAGGCTTTTGCTCCTGTGGCCAGGTAGGGCCTCTCTGAGGGGCAGAAAAGCAAAACGTGACTGCCCTCCTTTGCATCTGAAATTCTTTCTTTTCTTCAAGCACTTTATACCCACAGCATCTTCTCCAGACTCATATTTCCCTCTGGATTAGTTCATAGGAGGGGCAAGGCCAGGAGCAGCAGAGGCACAGAAAGGGGTTGCCTTTGGTTTTAGACCATACAAGTAGTATTTATATTCCTTCTTCCTCTAATTCCATGGGTGCATTTCTAATTTTTAAAAATGTAACTTTAAAATTTTTTAAATTTAAATTTAATTTTAAAATATTTTTACTTTTTTTGGTTTTGTGCTTTTTAAAAAACATTGTTGGCCACTTTCTAATATCTCCTCCTTATTTTTTTCCTTCCCTCACCTTCTTTATAACAAAGAATCATTGTAATGCATTATGATGTGGCAGTGTATGCCCCATTCTGCACCTGTAGGTTACCACTTAATCATTTCTCTGGCTTCATGATTGGTCATTGCATTAATTAGAGTTCTGAAAGTCTTTCAATACTGATTTCCTTTACATTATGGAGACCATTCGGTAAATAAATTACTCTTATTCTGCTTAAGTCATACAGTTGACTCTTCAAGTCTGTTGGCACTGGGTCCAGCACCCCACCAATGCATAGCCACAGGGTCAGTTGCCTCTCTGAGAAAAGAAATATTTATCTCTTGGGCTCTTCTTTCTAGCTCATGTCCTTCCTTCCTTCCTTTCTTCCTTCTTTTCTTCCTTCCTTCCTTCCTTCCTTCCTTCCTTCCTTCCTTCCTTCCTTCCTTC